>CM077650.1:58420033-58482365 GCA_039707465.1 Rhabdophis nuchalis
TCTACCTACCTACCTACCTTCCTTCCTTCCTACCTACCTACCTACTTACCTACTACCTACCTACCTACCTACCTACCTACCTATATTTCCCCCTCTCTGTCCCTCTACCTACCTACCTACCTACCTACCTACCTACCTACCTACCTACCTACCTACCTACCTACCTACCTACTGTATTTCGTCCTCTCCCTCTCTATCTCTCTGTCTACCTAGCTACTTACCTATCTATCTGCCTACCTACTGTATTTCTCTCTCTCTCTCTATCCCCCTACCTACCTACCTACCGACAGTATTTCTCCCTCTCCCTCTCTTTCCCTCTTTCTGCCTGCCTACCTACCTACGTACCTACCTACGTACCTACCTACCTACCTACCTACCTACCTACCTACCTACCTACCTACCTACCTACCTACCTACCGTATTTCTCCCTCTCCTTCTCCCTCTCTATGCCCCTACCTACCTACATACCTACCGTATTTCTCCCTCTCCTTCTCCCTCTCTATCCCCCTACCTACCTACCTACCGACAGTATTTCTCCCCCTCCCTCTCTTTCCCTCTTTCTGCCTGCCTACCTACCTACCTACCTACCTACCTACCTACCTACCTACTGTATTTCTCCCTCTCCCTCTCCCTCTCTTTCCCTCTTTCTACCTGCCTTCCTACCTACCTGCCTGCCTGCCTGCCTGCCTACCTACCTACCTACCTACCTACCTACCTACCTACCTACCTACCTACCTACCTACCTACTGTATTTCTCCCTCTCCCTCTCTATCCCCCTACCTCCCTACCTCCCTACCTACTGTATTTCTCCCTCTCCCTCTCTATTCCTCTGCCTGCCTACCTACCTACCTACCTACCTACCTACCTACCTACCTACCTACAAACCTGCTGTATTTCTACCTCTCTCTCTATCCCTCTACCTACGTACCTACCTACGTACCTACCTACCTCCCTACCTCTCTACCTATCTACTGTATTTCTCCCTCTCCCTCTCTCCCCCTCTACCTACCTAACTACCTACCTACTGTATTTCTCCCTCTCCCTCTCTCTCCCTCTACCTACCTACCTACCTTCCTTCCTTCCTACCTACCTACCTACTTACCTACTACCTACCTACCTACCTACCTACCTACCTATATTTCCCCCTCTCTGTCCCTCTACCTACCTACCTACCTACCTACCTACCTACCTACCTACCTACCTACCTACCTACCTACTGTATTTCGTCCTCTCCCTCTCTATCTCTCTGTCTACCTAGCTACTTACCTATCTATCTGCCTACCTACTGTATTTCTCTCTCTCTCTCTATCCCCCTACCTACCTACCTACCGACAGTATTTCTCCCTCTCCCTCTCTTTCCCTCTTTCTGCCTGCCTACCTACCTACGTACCTACCTACGTACCTACCTACCTACCTACCTACCTACCTACCTACCTACCTACCTACCTACCTACCTACCTACCTACCTACCTACCGTATTTCTCCCTCTCCTTCTCCCTCTCTATGCCCCTACCTACCTACATACCTACCGTATTTCTCCCTCTCCTTCTCCCTCTCTATCCCCCTACCTACCTACCTACCGACAGTATTTCTCCCCCTCCCTCTCTTTCCCTCTTTCTGCCTGCCTACCTACCTACCTACCTACCTACCTACCTACCTACCTACCTACCTACTGTATTTCTCCCTCTCCCTCTCCCTCTCTTTCCCTCTTTCTACCTGCCTTCCTACCTACCTGCCTGCCTGCCTGCCTGCCTACCTACCTACCTACCTACCTACCTACCTACCTACCTACCTACCTACCTACCTACCTACTGTATTTCTCCCTCTCCCTCTCTATCCCTCTACCTACATACCTACCTACTGTATTTCTCTCTCTCTATCCCCCTACCTACCTACCTACCTACCTACCTACTGTATTTCTCCCTCTCCCTCTCTATTCCTCTGCCTGCCTACCTACCTACCTACCTACCAACCTGCTGTATTTCTACCTCTCTCTCTATCCCTCTACCTACGTACCTACCTACGTACCTCCCTACCTCCCTACCTCTCTACCTATCTACTGTATTTCTCCCTCTCCCTCTCTCTCCCTCTACCTACCTACTTACCTTCCTACCTACCTACCTACCTACCTACCTACCTACCTACCTACCTACTACCTACCTACCTACCTACCTATATTTCCCCCTCTCTGTCCCTCTACCTACCTACCTACCTACCTACCTACCTACCTACCTACCTACCTACCTACCTACCTACCTACCTACGTACTGTATTTCGTCCTCTCCCTCTCTATCTCTCTGTCTACCTAGCTACTTACCTATCTATCTGCCTACCTACTGTATTTCTCTCTCTCTCTCTATCCCCCTACCTACCTACCTACCGACAGTATTTCTCCCTCTCCCTCTCTTTCCCTCTTTCTGCCTGCCTACCTACCTACCTACCTACCTACCTACCTACCTACCTACCTACCTACCTACCTACCGTATTTCTTCCTCTCTATCCCCCTACCTACCTACATAGCTACCGCATTTCTCCCTCTCCTTCTCCCTCTCTATCCCTCTACCTACATACCTACCTACTGTATTTCTCTCTCTCTATCCCCCTACCTACCTACCTACCTACTGTATTTCTCCCTCTCCCTCTCTATCCCTCTACCTACCTATCTACCTTCCTACCTACCTACCTACCTACCTACCTACCTACCTACCTACCTACCTACCTACCTACCTACCTACCTACCTACCTACCTACCTACCTACCTACCTACCTACCTACCTACCTATCTACTGTATTTCTCTCTCTCTCTCTATCCCTCTACCTACCTACCTACCTACCTATTGTATTTCTCCCTCTTCCTCTCTATCCACCTACCTACCTACCTACCTACCTACCTACCTACCTACCTACCTACCCACCCACCCACCTACTTTATTTCTCCCTCTCTATCTCTCTACCTACCTACATACTGTATTTCTCTCTCTCTCTCTATCCCCCTACCTAACTCCCTACCTACCTACCTACCTACCTACTGTATTTCTCCCTCTCCCTCTCTATCGCTCAGCCTACCTACCTACCTACCTACTTACCTACATATCTACCTACTTTATTTCTTTCTCTCTCTATCCCCCTATCTATCTACCTACCAACTGTATTTCTCCCTCTCCCTCTCTCTATCCCTCTACCTACCTACCTACCTACCTACCTACCTACATACCTTCCTACCTACTGTATTTCTCCCTCTCTCTCCCTCTCCCTACGTACCTAACTACTGTATTTCTCCCTCTCCCTCTCTATCCCTCTACCTACCTTCCTACCTACCTACCTACCTACCTACCTACCTACCTACCTACCTACCAACTTTATTTCTCCCTCTCCCTTTCCATCCGTCTGTCTGCCTGCCTGCCTGCCTGCCTACCTACCTACCTACTGTATTTCTCTCTCTCTCTCTATCCCTCTACTTACCTACCTACCTACCTACCTACCTATTGTACTTCTCCCTCTCCCTCTCTCTCTCTCTCCCTATGCCCCTACCTACTTACCTACCTACCTACCTACCTACGTACCTACCTACCTACCTACCTACCTACCTACCTACCTACCTACCTACCTACCTATCTACCTGCTGTATTTCTCCCTCTCCCTATCTATCCCTCTACCTACCTACCTACCTACCTACCTACCTACCTACCTACCTACCTACCTACCTACCTACTGTATTTCTCCCTCTCCTTCTCCCTCTCTATCCCCCTACCTACCTACCTACGTACTGTATTTCTCCCTCTCCCTCTTTATCCCCCTACCTCCCTACCTCCCTACCTACTGTATTTCTCCCTCTCTCTCCCTCTACCTACCTACCTTCCTACCTACCTACCTACCTACCTACCTACCTACCTACCTACCTACCTACCGTATTTCTCCCTCTCCCTCTCCCTCTCTTTCCCTCTTTCTACCTGCCTGCCTACCTACCTGCCTGCCTGCCTACCTAACTACCTACCTACCTACCTACCTACCTACCTACCTACCTACCTACCTACTGTATTTTCCCTATCCCTCTCTATCCCCCTACCTACCTACCTACCTACTGTATTTCTCCCTCTCCCTCTATATCCACCTACCTACCTACCTACCTACCTACCTACCTACCTACCTACCTACCGACCGACCGACCGACCGACCGACCGACCGACCTACCTACCTACCTACCTACCTACCTACCTACCTACCTACCTACCTGCCTACCTACCTACCTACTGTATTTCTCCCTCTCCCTCTCTATCCCTCTACCTACCTACCTACCTACCTACCTACCTACCTACCTACCTACTTACCTATTACCTACCCACCTACCTACCTACTATATTTCTCCCTCTCTGTCCCCCTACCTACCTACCTACCTACCTACCTACTGTATTTTCCCTCTCCCTCTCTATCCCCCTACCTACCTACCTACTGTATTTCTCCCTCTCCCTCTCTATCCACCTACCTACCTACCTACCTACCTACCTACCTACATACCTACCTATCTACCTACCTACTGTATTTCTCCCTGTCTCTCGCTATCACTCTACCTACCTACCTACCTACCTACCTACCTACCTACCTACCTACTTACCTATTACCTACCCACCTACCTACCTACTATATTTCTCCCTCTCTGTCCCTCTACCTACCTACCTACCTACCTACCTACCTACCTACCCACCTACTGTATTTCTCCCTCTCCCTCTCCCTCTCTATCCACCTACCTACCTACATACCTATCTACCTACTGTATTTCTCTCTCTCTCTCTATCCCTCTACTTAACTACCTACCTACCTATTGTACTTCTCCCTCTCCCTCTCCCTCTCTATCCCCCTACCTACCTACGTAGTCTATTTCTCTCTCTCTCTCCCTATGCCCCTACCTACTTACCTACCTACCTACCTACCTACCTACCTACCTACCTACCTACTGTATTTCTCCCTCTCCCTCTCCCTCTCTATCCAACTACCTACCTACCTACCTACTTACCTACCTACCTACCTACCTACCTACCTACCTACCTACCTACCTACCTACCTACCTACTGTATTTCTCCCTCTCCCTCTCTATCCACCTACCTACCTACCTACCTACCTACCTACCTACCTACCTACCTACCTACCTACCTACCTACTGTATTTCTCCCTCTCCCTCTCTTTCCCTCTTTCTGCCTGCCTGCCTGCCTGCCTGCCTGCTTACCTACCTACCTACCTACCTACCTACCTACCTACCTACCTACCTACCTACCTACCTACCTACCTACTGTATTTCTCCCTCTCCCTCTCTATCCACCTACCTACCTACCTACTTACCTACCTACCTACCTACCTACCTACTGTATTTCTCTCTCTCTCTCTATCCCTCTACTTACCTACCTACCTACCTACCTACCTATTGTACTTCTCCCTCTCCCCCTCTCTCTCTCTCCCTATGCCCCTACCTACTTACCTACCTACCTACCTACCTACCTACCTACCTACCTACCTACCTACCTATCTACCTGCTGTATTTCTCCCTCTCCCTCTCTATCCCTCTACCTACCTACCTACCTACCTACCTACCTACCTACCTACCTACTTACCTATTACCTACCCACCTACCTACCTACTATATTTCTCCCTCTCTGTCCCCCTACCTACCTACCTACCTACCTACCTACCTACCTACCTACCTACTGTATTTTCCCTCTCCCTCTCTATCCCCCTACCTACCTACCTACTGTATTTCTCCCTCTCCCTCTCTATCCACCTACCTACCTACCTACCTACCTACCTACCTACCTACCTACCTACATACCTACCTATCTACCTACCTACTGTATTTCTCCCTGTCTCTCGCTATCACTCTACCTACCTACCTACCTACCTACCTACCTACCTACCTACTTACCTATTACCTACCCACCTACCTACCTACTATATTTCTCCCTCTCTGTCCCTCTACCTACCTACCTACCTACCTACCTACCCACCTACTGTATTTCTCCCTCTCCCTCTCCCTCTCTATCCACCTACCTACCTACATACCTATCTACCTACTGTATTTCTCTCTCTCTCTCTATCCCTCTACTTAACTACCTACCTACCTACCTATTGTACTTCTCCCTCTCCCTCTCCCTCTCTATCCCCCTACCTACCTACGTAGTCTATTTCTCTCTCTCTCTCCCTATGCCCCTACCTACTTACCTACCTACCTACCTACCTACCTACCTACCTACCTACCTACCTACCTACTGTATTTCTCCCTCTCCCTCTCCCTCTCTATCCAACTACCTACCTACCTACCTACTTACCTACCTACCTACCTACCTACCTACCTACCTACCTACCTACCTACCTACCTACCTACCTACCTACCTACCTACCTACTGTATTTCTCCCTCTCCCTCTCTATCCACCTACCTACCTACCTACCTACCTACCTACCTACCTACCTACCTACCTACCTACTGTATTTCTCCCTCTCCCTCTCTTTCCCTCTTTCTGCCTGCCTGCCTGCCTGCCTGCCTGCTTACCTACCTACCTACCTACCTACCTACCTACCTACTGTATTTCTCCCTCTCCCTCTCTATCCACCTACCTACCTACCTACCTACCTACCTACCTACCTACCTACTGTATTTCTCTCTCTCTCTCTATCCCTCTACTTACCTACCTACCTACCTACCTACCTATTGTACTTCTCCCTCTCCCTCTCTCTCTCTCTCCCTATGCCCCTACCTACTTACCTACCTACCTACCTACCTACCTACCTACCTACCTACCTATCTACCTGCTGTATTTCTCCCTCTCCCTCTCTATCCCTCTACCTACCTACCTACCTACCTACCTACCTACCTACCTACCTACTGTATTTCTCCCTCTCCCTCTCCCTCTCTATCCCCCTACCTACCTACCTCCCTACCTACTGTATTTCTCCCTCTCCCTCTCTATTCCTCTGCCTGCCTACCTACCTACCTACCTACCTACCTACCTACCTACCTACCTACCTACCTACAAACCTGCTGTATTTCTACCTCTCTCTCTATCCCTCTACCTACGTACCTACCTACGTACCTCCCTACCTCCCTACCTCTCTACCTATCTACTGTATTTCTCCCTCTCCCTCTCCCCCCTCTACCTACCTAACTACCTACTTACTGTATTTCTCCCTCTCCCTCTCTCTCCCTCTACCTACCTACCTACCTTCCTTCCTACCTACGTACCTACCTACTTACCTACTACCTACCTACCTACCTACCTATATTTCCCCCTCTCTGTCCCTCTACCTACCTACCTACCTACCTACCTACCTACCTACCTACCTACCTACCTACCTACCTACCTACTGTATTTCGTCCTCTCCCTCTCTATCTCTCTGTCTACCTAGCTACTTACCTATCTATCTGCCTACCTACTGTATTTCTCTCTCTCTCTCTATCCCCCTACCTACCTACCTACCGACAGTATTTCTCCCTCTCCCTCTCTTTCCCTCTTTCTGCCTGCCTACCTACCTACCTACCTACCTACCTACCTACCTACCTACCTACCTACCTACCTACCTACAAACCTGCTGTATTTCTACCTCTCTCTCTATCCCTCTACCTACGTACCTACCTACGTACCTCCCTACCTCCCTACCTCTCTACCTATCTACTGTATTTCTCCCTCTCCCTCTCCCCCCTCTACCTACCTAACTACCTACCTACTTTATTTCTCCCTCTCCCTCTCTCTCCCTCTACCTACCTACCTACCTTCCTTCCTACCTACCTACCTACCTACTTACCTACTACCTACCTACCTACCTACCTACCTATATTTCCCCCTCTCTGTCCCTCTACCTACCTACCTACCTACCTACCTACCTACCTACCTACCTACCTACCTACCTACCTACCTACCTACCTACTGTATTTCGTCCTCTCCCTCTCTATCTCTCTGTCTACCTAGCTACTTACCTATCTATCTGCCTACCTACTGTATTTCTCTCTCTCTCTCTATCCCCCTACCTACCTACCTACCGACAGTATTTCTCCCTCTCCCTCTCTTTCCCTCTTTCTGCCTGCCTGCCTACCTACCTACCTACCTACCTACCTACCTACCTACCTACCTACCTACCTACCGTATTTCTCCCTCTCCTTCTCCCTCTCTATCCCCCTACCTACCTACATACCTACCGTATTTCTCCCTCTCCTTCTCCCTCTCTATCCCCCTACCTACCTACCTACCGACAGTATTTCTCCCTCTCCCTCTCTTTCCCTCTTTCTGCCTGCCTGCCTACCTACCTACCTACCTACCTACCTACCTACCTACCTACCTACTGTATTTCTCCCTCTCCCTCTCCCTCTCTTTCCCTCTTTCTACCTGCCTGCCTACCTACCTACCTGCCTACCTACCTACCTACCTACCTACCTACCTACCTACCTACCTACCTACCTACCTACTGTATTTCTCCCTCTCCCTCTCTATCCCTCTACCTACATACCTACCTACTGTATTTCTCTCTCTCTATCCCCCTACCTACCTACCTACCTACTGTATTTCTCCCTCTCCCTCTCTATTCCTCTGCCTGCCTACCTACCTACCTACCTACCTACCTACCTACCAACCTGCTGTATTTCTACCTCTCTCTCTATCCCTCTACCTACGTACCTACCTACGTACCTCCCTACCTCCCTACCTCTCTACCTATCTACTGTATTTCTCCCTCTCCCTCTCTCCCCCTCTACCTACCTACCTACCTACCTACCTACTGTATTTCTCCCTCTCCCTCTCTCTCCCTCTACCTACCTACTTACCTTCCTACCTACCTGCCTACCTGCCTACCTGCCTACCTGCCTACCTGCCTACCTGCCTACCTGCCTACCTGCCTACCTGCCTACCTGCCTACCTGCCTACCTGCCTACCTGCCTACCTGCCTACCTGCCTACCTGCCTAACTACCGTATTTCTCCCTCTCCTTCTCCCTCTCTATCCCCCTACCTACCTACATACCTACCGTATTTCTCCCTCTCCTTCTCCCTCTCTATCCCCCTACCTACCTACCTACCGACAGTATTTCTCCCTCTCCCTCTCTTTCCCTCTTTCTGCCTGCCTACCTACCTACCTACCTACCTACCTACCTACCTACCTACCTACCTACCTACCTACCTACTGTATTTCTCCCTCTCCCTCTCCCTCTCTTTCCCTCTTTCTACCTGCCTGCCTACCTACCTACCTGCCTACCTACCTACCTACCTACCTACCTACCTACCTACCTACCTACCTACTGTATTTCTCCCTCTCCCTCTCTATCCCTCTACCTACATACCTACCTACTGTATTTCTCTCTCTCTATCCCCCTACCTACCTACCTACCTACTGTATTTCTCCCTCTCCCTCTCTATTCCTCTGCCTGCCTACCTACCTACCTACCTACCTACCTACCTACCTACCTACCTACCTACCTACCAACCTGCTGTATTTCTACCTCTCTCTCTATCCCTCTACCTACGTACCTACCTACGTACCTCCCTACCTCCCTACCTCTCTACCTATCTACTGTATTTCTCCCTCTCCCTCTCTCCCCCTCTACCTACCTACCTACCTACCTACCTACTGTATTTCTCCCTCTCCCTCTCTCTCCCTCTACCTACCTACTTACCTACCTGCCTACCTGCCTACCTGCCTACCTGCCTACCTGCCTACCTGCCTACCTGCCTACCTGCCTACCTGCCTACCTGCCTACCTGCCTACCTGCCTACCTGCCTACCTGCCTACCTGCCTACCTGCCTAACTACAGTATTTCTCCCTCTCCCTCTCTATACCTCTACCTACCTACCTACCTACCTACCTACATACCTACCTACCGTATTTCTCCCTCTCCCTCTCTATACCTCTACCTACCTACCTACCTACCTACCTACCTACCTACCTACCTACCTACCTACCTACCTACGTACCTGCTGTATTTCTCCCTCTCCCTCTCTATCCCCCTACCTACCTACCTATTGTATTTCTCCCTCTCCCTCTCTATCCACCTACCTACCTACCTACCTACCTACCTACCTACCTACCTACCTACCTACCTACCTACCTACCTACTGTATGTCTCCCTCACCCTCTCTATCCCTCTGCCTGCCTGCCTGCCTGCCTGCCTGCCTACCTACCTACCTACCTACCTACTGTATTTCTCTCTCTCCCTCTCTATCGCTCTGCCTACCTACCTACCTACTTACCCACCTATCTACTTACTGTATTTCTCTCTCTCTCTATCCCCCTATCTACCTACCAACCTACCCACTGTATTTCTCCCTCTCCCTCTCTCTATCCCTCTACCTACCTACCTTCCTACCTACCTAACTACTGTATTTCTCCCTCTCCCTTTCTATCCCTCTACCTACCTATCTACCTTCCTACCTTCCTACCTACCTACCTACCTACCTACCTACCTACCTACCTACCTACCTACCTACCTACCTACCTATCTACTGTATTTCTCTCTCTCTCTCTATCCCTCTACCTACCTACCTACCTACCTATTGTATTTCTCCCTCTCCCTCTCTATCCCCCTACCTACCTACCTATTGTATTTCTCCCTCTCCCTCTCTATCCACCTACCTACCTACCTACCTACCTACGTACCTGCTGTATTTCTCCCTCTCCCTCTCTATCCCCCTACCTACCTACCTATTGTATTTCTCCCTCTCCCTCTCTATCCACCTACCTACCTACCTACCTACCTACCTACCTACCTACCTACCTACCTACCTACCTACTGTATGTCTCCCTCACCCTCTCTATCCCTCTGCCTGCCTGCCTGCCTGCCTGCCTGCCTACCTACCTACCTACCTACTGTATTTCTCTCTCTCCCTCTCTATCGCTCTGCCTACCTACCTACCTACTTACCCACCTATCTACTTACTGTATTTCTCTCTCTCTCTATCCCCCTATCTACCTACCAACCTACCCACTGTATTTCTCCCTCTCCCTCTCTCTATCCCTCTACCTACCTACCTTCCTACCTACCTAACTACTGTATTTCTCCCTCTCCCTTTCTATCCCTCTACCTACCTATCTACCTTCCTACCTTCCTACCTACCTACCTACCTACCTACCTACCTACCTACGTACCTACCTACCTACCTACCTACCTACCTACCTACCTACCTACCTACCTACCTACCTACCTATCTACTGTATTTCTCTCTCTCTCTATCCCTCTACTTACCTACCTACCTACCTATTGTATTTCTCCCTCTCCCTCTCTATCCACCTACCTACCTACCTACCTACCTACCTACGTACCTCCCTACCTCCCTACCTCTCTACCTATCTACTGTATTTCTCCCTCTCCCTCTCTCCCCCTCTACCTACCTACCTACCTACCTACTGTATTTCTCCCTCTCCCTCTCTCTCCCTCTACCTACCTACTTACCTTCCTACCTACCTGCCTACCTGCCTACCTGCCTACCTGCCTACCTGCCTACCTGCCTACCTGCCTACCTGCCTACCTGCCTACCTGCCTACCTGCCTACCTGCCTACCTGCCTAACTACAGTATTTCTCCCTCTCCCTCTCTATACCTCTACCTACCTACCTACCTACCTACCTACCTACCTACATACCTACCTACCGTATTTCTCCCTCTCCCTCTCTATACCTCTACCTACCTACCTACCTACCTACCTACCTACCTACCTACCTACCTACCTACCTACCTACTGTATGTCTCCCTCACCCTCTCTATCCCTCTGCCTGCCTGCCTGCCTGCCTGCCTACCTACCTACCTACCTACCTACCTACTGTATTTCTCTCTCTCCCTCTCTATCGCTCTGCCTACCTACCTACCTACTTACCCACCTATCTACTTACTGTATTTCTCTCTCTCTCTATCCCCCTATCTACCTACCAACCTACCCACTGTATTTCTCCCTCTCCCTCTCTCTATCCCTCTACCTACCTACCTTCCTACCTACCTAACTACTGTATTTCTCCCTCTCCCTTTCTATCCCTCTACCTACCTATCTACCTTCCTACCTACCTACCTACCTACCTACCTACCTACCTACCTACCTACCTACGTACCTACCTACCTACCTACCTACCTACCTACCTACCTACCTACCTATCTACTGTATTTCTCTCTCTCTCTCTATCCCTCTACCTACCTACCTACCTACCTATTGTATTTCTCCCTCTCCCTCTCTATCCCCCTACCTACCTACCTATTGTATTTCTCCCTCTCCCTCTCTATCCACCTACCTACCTACCTACCTACCTACGTACCTGCTGTATTTCTCCCTCTCCCTCTCTATCCCCCTACCTACCTACCTATTGTATTTCTCCCTCTCCCTCTCTATCCACCTACCTACCTACCTACCTACCTACCTACCTACCTACCTACCTACCTACCTACCTACTGTATGTCTCCCTCACCCTCTCTATCCCTCTGCCTGCCTGCCTGCCTGCCTGCCTGCCTACCTACCTACCTACCTACCTACTGTATTTCTCTCTCTCCCTCTCTATCGCTCTGCCTACCTACCTACCTACTTACCCACCTATCTACTTACTGTATTTCTCTCTCTCTCTATCCCCCTATCTACCTACCAACCTACCCACTGTATTTCTCCCTCTCCCTCTCTCTATCCCTCTACCTACCTACCTTCCTACCTACCTAACTACTGTATTTCTCCCTCTCCCTTTCTATCCCTCTACCTACCTATCTACCTTCCTACCTTCCTACCTACCTACCTACCTACCTACCTACCTACCTACCTACCTACCTACGTACCTACCTACCTACCTACCTACCTACCTACCTACCTACCTACCTACCTACCTACCTACTGTATTTCTCTCTCTCTCTCTATCCCTCTACTTACCTACCTACCTACCTATTGTATTTCTCCCTCTCCCTCTCTATCCACCTACCTACCTACCTACCTACCTACCGACCTACCTACCTACCTACCTACCTACCTACCTACCTACCCACCCACCTACTTTATTTCTCCCTCTCTATCTCTCTACCTACCTACATACTGTATTTCTCTCTCTCTCTCTATCCCCCTACCTAACTCCCTACCTACCTACCTACCTACTGTATTTCTCCCTCTCCCTCTCTATCGCTCAGCCTACCTACCTACCTACTTACCTACATATCTACCTACTTTATTTCTTTCTCTCTCTATCCCCCTATCTATCTACCTACCAACTGTATTTCTCCCTCTCCCTCTCTCTATCCCTCTACCTACCTACCTACCTACCTACATACCTTCCTACCTACTGTATTTCTCCCTCTCTCTCCCTCTCCCTACGTACCTAACTACTGTATTTCTCCCTCTCCCTCTCTATCCCTCTACCTACCTTCCTACCTACCTACCTACCTACCTACCTACCTACCTACCAACTTTATTTCTCCCTCTCCCTTTCCATCGGTCTGCCTGCCTGCCTGCCTGCCTGCCTGCCTGCCTACCTACCTACCTACTGTATTTCTCTCTCTCTCTCTATCCCTCTACTTACCTACCTACCTACCTACCTACCTATTGTACTTCTCCCTCTCCCTCTCTCTCTCTCTCCCTATGCCCCTACCTACTTACCTACCTACCTACCTACCTACCTACCTACCTACCTACCTACCTACCTATCTACCTGCTGTATTTCTCCCTCTCCCTCTCTATCCCTCTACCTACCTACCTACCTACCTACCTACCTACCTACCTACCTACCTACTGTATTTCTCCCTCTCCTTCTCCCTCTCTATCCCCCTACCTACCTACCTACCTACTGTATTTCTCCCTCTCCCTCTCTATTCCTCTGCCTGCCTACCCACCTACCTACCTACCTACCTACCTACCTACCTACCTACCTACCTACAAACCTGCTGTATTTCTACCTCTCTCTCTATCCCTCTAACTACGTACCTAATTACGTACCTCCCTACCTCCCTACCTCTCTACCTATCTACTGTATTTCTCCCTCTCCCTCTCTCCCCCTCTACCTACCTAACTACCTACCTACTGTATTTCTCCCTCTCCCTCTCTCTCCCTCTACCTACCTACCTACCTTCCTTCCTACCTACCTACCTACCTACTACCTACCTACCTACCTACCTACCTACCTACCTACCTACCTACCTACCTAACTACCTACCTACCTACCAACTTTATTTCTCCCTCTCCCTTTCCATCCGTCTGCCTGCCTGCCTGCCTGCCTACCTACCTACCTACTGTATTTCTCTCTCACTCTATCCCCCTACATACCTACCTACCTACCTACTGTATTTCTCCCTCTCCCTCTCTATCCCCCTACCTACCTACCTCCCTACCTACTGTATTTCTCCCTCTCCCTCTCTATTCCTCTGCCTGCCTACCTACCTACCTACCTACCTACCTACCTACCTCCCTACCTACCTCCCTACCTCCCTACCTCTCTACCTATCTACTGTATTTCTCCCTCTCCCTCTCCCCCCTCTACCTACCTAACTACCTACCTACTGTATTTCTCCCTCTCCCTCTCTCTCCCTCTACCTACCTACCTACCTACCTTCCTACCTACCTACCTACCTACCTACCTACCTACCTACCTACCTACCTACCTACCTACCTACCTACTGTATTTCTCCCTCTCCCTCTCTTTCCCTCTTTCTACCTGCCTGCCTGCCTACCTACCTACCTACCTGCCTGCCTACCTACCTACCTACCTACCTACCTACCTACCTACCTACCTACCTACCTACCTACCTACTGTATTTCTCCCTCTCCCTCTCTATCCCTCTACCTACATACCTACCTACTGTATTTCTCTCTCTCTATCCCCCTACCTACCTACCTACCTACCTACCTACCTACCTACCTACTGTATTTCTCCCTCTCCCTCTCTATTCCTCTGCCTGCCTACCTACCTACCTACCTACCTACCTACCTACCTACCTACCAACCTGCTGTATTTCTACCTCTCTCTCTATCCCTCTACCTACGTACCTACCTACGTACCTCCCTACCTCCCTACCTCTCTACCTATCTACTGTATTTCTCCCTCTCCCTCTCTCCCCCTCTACCTACCTCCCTAACTACCTACCTACTGTATTTCTCCCTCTCCCTCTCTCTCCCTCTACCTACCTACTTACCTTCCTTCCTTCCTACCTACCTACCTACCTACCTACCTACCTACTGTAATTCTCTCTCTCTATCCCCCTGCCTACCTCCCTACCTCCCTAACTCCCTACTGTATTTCTCCCTCTCCCTCTCTATACCTCTACCTACCTACCTACATACCTACCTACCATATTTCTCCCTCACCCTCCCTATCCCTCTGCCTGCCTTCCTGCCTACCTGCCTACCTGCCTACCTGCCTACCTGCCTACCTGCCTACCTGCCTACCTGCCTACCTGCCTACCTGCCTACCTGCCTACCTGCCTACATGCCTACCTGCCTACCTGCCTACCTGCCTACCTGCCTACCTGCCTACCTGCCTACCTGCCTACCTACTGTATTTCTCCCTCTCCCTCTCTATACCTCTACCTACCTACCTACCTACCTACCTACCTACCTACCTACCTACATACCTACCTACCGTATTTCTCCCTCTCCCTCTCTATACCTCTACCTACCTACCTACCTACCTACCTACCTACCTACCTACCTACCTACCTACCTGCTGTATTTCTCCCTCTCCCTCTCTATCCCCCTACCTACCTACCTATTGTATTTCTCCCTCTCCCTCTCTATCCACCTACCTACCTACCTACCTACATACCTACCTACCTACCTACCTACCTACCTACCTACCTACCTACCTACTGTATGTCTCCCTCACCCTCTCTATCCCTCTGCCTGCCTGCCTGCCTGCCTGCCTGCCTACCTACCTACCTACCTACCTACCTACCTACCTACTGTATTTCTCTCTCTCCCTCTCTATCGCTCTGCCTACCTACCTACCTACTTACCCACCTATCTACTTACTGTATTTCTCCCTCTCCCTCTCTCTATCCCTCTACCTACCTACCTTCCTACCTACCTAACTACTGTATTTCTCCCTCTCCCTTTCTATCCCTCTACCTACCTATCTACCTTCCTACCTACCTACCTACCTATCTACCTTCCTACCTACCTACCTACCTACCTACCTACCTACCTACCTACCTACCTACCTACCTACCTACCTACCTACCTATCTACTGTATTTCTCTCTCTCTCTCTCTATCCCTCTACCTACCTACCTACCTATTGTATTTCTCCCTCTCCCTCTCTATCCACCTACCTACCTACCTACCTACCTACCTACCTACCTACCTACCTACCTACCTACCTACCCACCCACCTACTTTATTTCTCCATCTCTATCTCTCTACCTACCTACATACTGTATTTCTCTCTCTCTCTCTATCCCCCTACCTAACTCCCTACCTACCTACCTACCTACTGTATTTCTCCCTCTCCCTCTCTATCGCTCAGCCTACCTACCTACCTACCTACTTACCTACATATCTACCTACTTTATTTCTTTCTCTCTCTATCCCCCTATCTATCTACCTACCAGCTGTATTTCTCCCTCTCCCTCTCTCTATCCCTCTACCTACCTACCTACCTACATACCTTCCTACCTACTGTATTTCTCCCTCTCTCTCCCTCTCCCTACGTACCTAACTACTGTATTTCTCCCTCTCCCTCTCTATCCCTCTACCTTCCTTCCTACCTACCTACCTACCTACCTACCTACCTACCTACCTACCTACCTACCAACTTTATTTCTCCCTCTCCCTTTCCATCCGTCTGCCTGCCTGCCTGCCTGCCTGCCTACCTACCTACCTACCTACCTACTGTATTTCTCTCTCTCTCTATCCCTCTACTTACCTACCTACCTACCTACCTACCTACCTACCTACCTATCTATTGTACTTCTCCCTCTCCCTCTCTCTCTCTCTCCCTATGCCCCTACCTACTTACCTACCTACCTACCTACCTACCTACCTACCTGCTGTATTTCTCCCTCTCCCTCTCTATCCCTCTACCTACCTACCTACCTACCTACCTACCTACCTACCTACCTACCTACCTACCTACCTACCTACCTACTGTATTTCTCCCTCTCCTTCTCCCTCTCTATCCCCCTACCTACCTACCTACCTACTGTATTTCTCCCTCTCCCTCTCTATCCCCCTACCTACCTACCTCCCTACCTACTGTATTTCTCCCTCTCCCTCTCTATTCCTCTGCCTGCCTACCTACCTACCTACCTACCTACCTACCTACCTACCTACCTACCTACCTACCTACAAACCTGCTGTATTTCTACCTCTCTCTCTATCCCTCTGCCTGCCTGCCTGCCTGCCTGCCTGCCTACCTACCTACCTACCTACCTACCTACCTACTGTATTTCTCTCTCTCCCTCTCTATCGCTCTGCCTACCTACCTACCTACTTACCCACCTATCTACTTACTGTATTTCTCTCTCTCTCTATCCCCCTATCTACCTACCAACCTACCTACTGTATTTCTCCCTCTCCCTCTCTCTATCCCTCTACCTACCTACCTTCCTACGTACCTAACTACTGTATTTCTCCCTCTCCCTCTCTATCCCTCTACCTTCCTACCTACCTACCTACCTACCTACCTACCTACCTATCTACCAACTTTATTTCTACCTCTCCCTTTCCATCCGTCTGCCTGCCTGCCTGCCTGCCTGCCTACCTACCTACCTACCTACTGTATTTCTCTCTCTCTCTCTATCCCTCTACTTACCTACCTACCTACCTACCTACCTATCTATTGTACTTCTCCCTCTCCCTCTCTCTCTCTCTCCCTATGCCCCTACCTACTTACCTACCTACCTACCTACCTACCTACCTACCTACCTACCTATCTACCTGCTGTATTTCTCCCTCTCACTCTCTATCCCTCTACCTACCTACCTACCTACCTACCTACTGTATTTCTCCCTCTCCTTCTCCCTCTCTATCCCCCTACCTACCTACCTACCTACTGTATTTCTCCCTCTCCCTCTCTATCCCCCTACCTACCTACCTACCTACCTAACTACCTACCTACCTACCTACCTACAAACCTGCTGTATTTCTACATCTCTCTCTATCCCTCTACCTACGTACCTACCTACGTACCTCCCTACCTCCCTACCTCTCTACCTATCTACTGTATTTCTCCCTCTCCCTCTCCCCCCTCTACCTACCTAACTACCTACCTACTGTATTTCTCCCTCTCCCTCTCTCTCCCTCTACCTACCTACCTACCTTCCTTCCTACCTACCTTCCTACCTACCTACTTACCTACTACCTACCTACCTACCTACCTACCTACCTATATTTCCCCCTCTCTGTCCCTCTACCTACCTACCTACCTACCTACCTACCTACCTACCTACCTACCTACTGTATTTCGTCCTCTCCCTCTCTATCTCTCTGTCTACCTAGCTACTTACCTATCTATCTGCCTACCTACTGTATTTCTCTCTCTCTCTCTCTATCCCCCTACCTACCTACCTACCTACCTACCGACAGTATTTCTCCCTCTCCCTCTCTTTCCCTCTTTCTGCCTGCCTACCTACCTACCTACCTACCTACCTACCTACCTACCTACCTACCTACCTACCTACCTACTGTATTTCTCCCTCTCCCTCTCCCTCTCTTTCCCTCTTTCTACCTGCCTACCTACCTACCTACCTACCTACCTACCTACCTACCTACCTACCTACCTACCTATCTACCTACTGTATTTCTCCCTCTCCCTCTCTTTCCCTCTTTCTGCCTGCCTACCTACCTACCTACCTACCTACTGTATTTCTCTCTCTCTTTCCCTAACTACCTACCTACCTACCTACCTACTGTAATTCTCTCTCTCTCTCTCTATCCCCCTGCCTACCTCCCTACCTCCCTAACTCCCTACTGTATTTCTCCCTCTCCCTCTCTATACCTCTACCTACCTACCTACATACCTACCTACCATATTTCTCCCTCACCCTCTCTATCCCTCTGCCTGCCTTCCTGCCTACCTGCCTACCTGCCTACCTGCCTACCTGCCTACCTGCCTACCTGCCTACCTGCCTACCTGCCTACCTGCCTACCTGCCTACCTGCCTACCTGCCTACCTGCCTACCTGCCTACCTGCCTACCTGCCTACCTACTGTATTTCTCCCTCTCCCTCTCTATACCTCTACCTACCTACCTACCTACCTACCTACCTACCTACCTACATACCTACCTACCGTATTTCTCCCTCTCCCTCTCTATACCTCTACCTACCTACCTACCTACCTACCTACCTACCTACCTACCTACCTACCTACCTACCTGCTGTATTTCTCCCTCTCCCTCTATATCCCCCTACCTACCTACCTATTGTATTTCTCCCTCTCCCTCTCTATCCACCTACCTACCTACCTACATACATACCTACCTACCTACCTACCTACCTACCTACCTACTGTATGTCTCCCTCACCCTCTCTATCCCTCTGCCTGCCTGCCTGCCTGCCTGCCTGCCTGCCTGCCTGCCTACCTACCTACCTACCTACTGTATTTCTCTCTCTCCCTCTCTATCGCTCTGCCTACCTACCTACCTACTTACCCACCTATCTACTTACTGTATTTCTCTCTCTCTCTATCCCCCTATCTACCTACCAACCTACCTACTGTATTTCTCCCTCTCCCTCTCTCTATCCCTCTACCTACCTACCTTCCTACCTACCTAACTACTGTATTTCTCCCTCTCCCTTTCTATCCCTCTACCTACCTATCTACCTTCCTACCTACCTACCTACCTACCTACCTACCTACATACCTACCTACCTACCTACCTACGTACCTTCCTACCTACCTACCTACCTACCTACCTACCTACCTACCTACATACATACCTACCTACCTACATACCTACCTACCGTATTTCTCCCTCTCCCTCTCTATACCTCTACCTACCTACCTACCTACCTACCTACCTACCTACCTACCTACCTACCTACCTACCTGCTGTATTTCTCCCTCTCCCTCTCTATCCCCCTACCTACCTACCTACCTATTGTATTTCTCCCTCTCCCTCTCTATCCACCTACCTACCTACCTACCTACCTACCTACCTACCTACCTACCTACCTACCTACTGTATGTCTCCCTCACCCTCTCTATCCCTCTGCCTGCCTGCCTGCCTGCCTGCCTACCTACCTACCTACCTACTGTATTTCTCTCTCTCCCTCTCTATCGCTCTGCCTACCTACCTACCTACTTACCCACCTATCTACTTACTGTATTTCTCTCTCTCTATCCCCCTATCTACCTACCAACCTACCTACTGTATTTCTCCCTCTCCCTCTCTCTATCCCTCTACCTACCTACCTTCCTACCTACCTAACTACTGTATTTCTCCCTCTCCCTTTCTATCCCTCTACCTACCTATCTACCTTCCTACCTACCTACCTACCTACCTACCTACCTACCTACCTTCCTACCTACCTACCTACCTACCTACCTACCTACCTACCTACCTACCTACCTACCTATCTACTGTATTTCTCTCTCTCTCTCTATCCCTCTACCTACCTACCTACCTACCTATTGTATTTCTCCCTCTCCCTCTCTATCCACCTACCTACCTACCTACCTACCTACCTACCTACCTACCTACCTACCTACCCACCCACCTACTTTATTTCTCCCTCTCTATCTCTGTACCTACCTACATACTGTATTTCTCTCTCTCTCTCTATCCCCCTACCTAACTCCCTACCTACCTACCTACCTACTGTATTTCTCCCTCTCCCTCTCTATCGCTCAGCCTACCTACCTACCTACTTACCTACATATCTACCTACTTTATTTCTTTCTCTCTCTATCCCCCTATCTATCTACCTACCAACTGTATTTCTCCCTCTCCCTCTCTCTATCCCTCTACCTACCTACCTACCTACCTACATACCTTCCTACCTACTGTATTTCTCCCTCTCTCTCCCTCTCCCTACGTACCTAACTACTGTATTTCTCCCTCTCCCTCTCTATCCCTCTACCTTCCTACCTACCTACCTACCTACCTACCTACCTACCTACCTACCTACCTACCTACCTACCTACCTACCTACCTACCTACCAACTTTATTTCTCCCTCTCCCTTTCCATCCGTCTGCCTGCCTGCCTGCCTGCCTGCCTACCTACCTACCTACCTACCTACTGTATTTCTCTCTCTCTCTCTTTCCCTCTACTTACCTACCTACCTACCTACCTATCTATTGTACTTCTCCCTCTCCCTCTCTCTCTCTCTCCCTATGCCCCTACCTACTTACCTACCTACCTACCTACCTACCTACCCACCTACCTACCTACCTACCTACCTATCTACCTGCTGTATTTCTCCCTCTCCCTCTCTATCCCTCTACCTACCTACCTACCTACCTACCTACCTACCTACCTACCTACCTACCTACTGTATTTCTCCCTCTCCTTCTCCCTCTCTATCCCCCTACCTACCTACCTACCTACTGTATTTCTCCCTCTCCCTCTCTATCCCCCTACCTACCTACCTCCCTACCTACTGTATTTCTCCCTCTCCCTCTCTATTCCTCTGCCTGCCTACCTACCTACCTACCTACCTACCTACCTACCTACCTACAAACCTGCTGTATTTCTACCTCTCTCTCTATCCCTCTGCCTGCCTGCCTGCCTGCCTGCCTGCCTGCCTACCTACCTACCTACCTACCTACTGTATTTCTCTCTCTCCCTCTCTATCGCTCTGCCTACCTACCTACCTACTTACCCACCTATCTACTTACTGTATTTCTCTCTCTCTCTATCCCCCTATCTACCTACCAACCTACCTACTGTATTTCTCCCTCTCCCTCTCTCTATCCCTCTACCTACCTACCTTCCTACCTACCTAACTACTGTATTTCTCCCTCTCCCTTTCTATCCCTCTACCTACCTATCTACCTTCCTACCTACCTACCTACCTACCTACCTACCTACCTTCCTACCTACCTACATACCTACGTACCTACCTACCTACCTACCTACCTACCCACCTACCTACCTACCTACCTACCTATCTACCTGCTGTATTTCTCCCTCTCCCTCTCTATCCCTCTACCTACCTACCTACCTACCTACCTACCTACCTACCTACCTACCTACCTACCTACCTACTGTATTTCTCCCTCTCCTTCTCCCTCTCTATCCCCCTACCTACCTACCTACCTACTGTATTTCTCCCTCTCCCTCTCTATCCCCCTACCTACCTACCTCCCTACCTACTGTATTTCTCCCTCTCCCTCTCTATTCCTCTGCCTGCCTACCTACCTACCTACCTACCTACCTACCTACCTACCTACAAACCTGCTGTATTTCTACCTCTCTCTCTATCCCTCTGCCTGCCTGCCTGCCTGCCTGCCTGCCTACCTACCTACCTACCTACCTACTGTATTT
Organism: Rhabdophis nuchalis; assembly: GCA_039707465.1. Lineage (NCBI taxonomy): Eukaryota > Metazoa > Chordata > Lepidosauria > Squamata > Natricidae > Rhabdophis > Rhabdophis nuchalis. Next base: position 58,442,433 of record CM077650.1, read on the forward strand.
CTCTCTCCCCCTCTCTATCGCTCTGCCTACCTACCTACCTACTTACCCACCTATCTACTTACTGTATTTCTCTCTCTCTCTATCCCCCTATCTACCTACCTACCTAACTACTGTATTTCTCCCTCTCCCTTTCTATCCCTCTACCTACCTATCTACCTTCCTACCTACCTACCTACCTACCTACCTACCTTCCTACCTACATACCTACGTACCTACGTACCTACCTACCTACCTACCTACCTACCTACCCACCTACCTACCTACCTACCTACCTACCTATCTACCTGCTGTATTTCTCCCTCTCCCTCTCTATCCCTCTACCTACCTACCTACCTACCTACCTACCTACCTACCTACCTACTGTATTTCTCCCTCTCCTTCTCCCTCTCTATCCCCCTACCTACCTACCTACCTACTGTATTTCTCCCTCTCCCTCTCTATCCCCCTACCTACCTACCTCCCTACCTACTGTATTTCTCCCTCTCCCTCTCTATTCCTCTGCCTGCCTACCTACCTACCTACCTACCTACCTACCTACCTACCTACCTACCTACCTACAAACCTGCTGTATTTCTACCTCTCTCTCTATCCCTCTGCCTGCCTGCCTGCCTGCCTGCCTGCCTACCTACCTACCTACCTACCTACTGTATTTCTCTCTCTCCCTCTCTATCGCTCTGCCTACCTACCTACCTACTTACCCACCTATCTACTTACTGTATTTCTCTCTCTCTCTATCCCCCTATCTACCTACCAACCTACCTACTGTATTTCTCCCTCTCCCTCTCTCTATCCCTCTACCTACCTACCTTCCTACCTACCTAACTACTGTATTTCTCCCTCTCCCTTTCTATCCCTCTACCTACCTATCTACCTTCCTACCTACCTACCTACCTACCTACCTACCTACCTACCTACCTACGTACCTACCTACCTACCTACCTACCTACCTACCTACCTACCTACCTACCTACCTACCTATCTACTGTATTTCTCTCTCTCTCTATCCCTCTACCTACCTACCTACCTACCTATTGTATTTCTCCCTCTCCCTCTCTATCCACCTACCTACCTACCTACCTACCTACCTACCTACCTACCCACCCACCTACTTTATTTCTCCCTCTCTATCTCTCTACCTACCTACATACTGTATTTCTCTCTCTCTCTCTATCCCCCTACCTAACTCGCTACCTACCTACCTACCTACTGTATTTCTCCCTCTCCCTCTCTATCGCTCAGCCTACCTACCTACCTACTTACCTACATATCTACCTACTTTATTTCTTTCTCTCTCTATCCCCCTATCTATCTACCTACCAACTGTATTTCTCCCTCTCCCTCTCTCTATCCCTCTACCTACCTACCTACCTACCTACCTACCTACATACCTTCCTACCTACTGTATTTCTCCCTCTCTCTCCCTCTCCCTACGTACCTAACTACTGTATTTCTCCCTCTCCCTCTCTATCCCTCTACCTTCCTACCTACCTACCTACCTACCTACCTACCTACCTACCTACCTACCAACTTTATTTCTCCCTCTCCCTTTCCATCCGTCTGCCTGCCTGCCTGCCTGCCTGCCTACCTACCTACCTACCTACTGTATTTCTCTCTCTCTCTCTCTATCCCTCTACTTACCTACCTACCTACCTACCTATCTATTGTACTTCTCCCTCTCCCTCTCTCTCTCTCTCCCTATGCCCCTACCTACTTACCTACCTACCTACCTACCTACCTACCTACCTACCTATCTACCTGCTGTATTTCTCCCTCTCCCTCTCTATCCCTCTACCTACCTACCTACCTACCTACCTACCTACCTACCTACCTACCTACCTACCTACCTACCTACCTACTGTATTTCTCCCTCTCCTTCTCCCTCTCTATCCCCCTACCTACCTACCTACCTACTGTATTTCTCCCTCTCCCTCTCTATCCCCCTACCTACCTACCTACCTACCTACTGTATTTCTCCCTCTCCCTCTCTATTCCTCTGCCTGCCTACCTACCTACCTACCTACCTACCTACCTACCTACCTACCTACAAACCTGCTGTATTTCTACCTCTCTCTCTATCCCTCTACCTACGTACCTACCTACGTACCTACCTACCTCCCTACCTCTCTACCTATCTACTGTATTTCTCCCTCTCCCTCTCTCCCCCTCTACCTACCTAACTACCTACCTACTGTATTTCTCCCTCTCCCTCTCTCTCCCTCTACCTACCTACCTACCTTCCTTCCTACCTACTTACCTACCTACCTACCTACTACCTACCTACCTACCTACCTACCTATATTTCCCCCTCTCTGTCCCTCTACCTACCTACCTACCTACCTACCTACCTACCTACCTACCTACCTACCTACCTACCTACCTACTGTATTTCGTCCTCTCCCTCTCTATCTCTCTGTCTACCTAGCTACTTACCTATCTATCTGCCTACCTACTGTATTTCTCTCTCTCTCTCTATCCCCCTACCTACCTACCTACCGACAGTATTTCTCCCTCTCCCTCTCTTTCCCTCTTTCTGCCTGCCTACCTACCTACCTACCTACCTACCTACCTACCTACCGTATTTCTCCCTCTCCTTCTCCCTCTCTATCCCCCTACCTACCTACATACCTACCGTATTTCTCCCTCTCCTTCTCCCTCTCTATCCCCCTACCTACCTACCTACCGACAGTATTTCTCCCTCTCCCTCTCTTTCCCTCTTTCTGCCTGCCTGCCTACCTACCTACCTACCTACCTACCTACCTACCTACCTACCTACCTACCTACTGTATTTCTCCCTCTCCCTCTCTTTCCCTCTTTCTACCTGCCTGCCTACCTGCCTACCTACCTACCTACCTACCTACCTACCTACCTACCTACCTACCTACTGTATTTCTCTCTCCATCTCTAGCCCCCTACCTACCTACCTACCTACCTACCTACCTACCTACCTACCTACTGTATTTCTCCCTCTCCCTCTCTATCCCTCTACCTACCTACCTGCCTGCCTGCCTGCCTTCCTACATATCTACCTACCTATCTACTGAATTTCTCCCTCTCCCTCTCTATCCTTCTACCTACCTACCTACGTACCTACTGTATTTCTTCCTCTCCCTCTCTATCGCTCTGCCTACCTAGCTACCTAGCTACCTACTGTATTTCTTTCTCCCTCTCCCTCTGTGTCCCCTTACCTACCTACCTACCTAGTGTATTTTTCCCTCTCCCTCTCTATCCCCCTACCTACCTACCTACCTGCCTGCCTGCCTGCCTGCCTGCCTACCTACCTACCTACCTACCTACCTACCTACCTACCTACCTACTGTATTTCTTCCTCTCCCTCTCTATCCATCTACCAACCTACCTACCTACCTACCTACCTACCTACCTACCTACCTACCTACCTACCTACTGTATTTCTCCCTCTCCCTCTCCCTCTCTATCGCTCTGCCTACCTACCTACATACCTACCTACCTATCTACCTACTGTATTTCTCTCTCTCTCCTCATATGTCAAGATCTTCTCCCCTCTATATCGTGTTGGGTAGGCAAGGGCTTCCTGAGTAGAGACCCAGCATGGCACCTTCAAATATAACTTCCTCCTCAACTTTTCCCAAGAATAACTCAAGGTCCTATGCACAAGATGGTCATTGAAGTGTTTGGGTCGCTCTGAACCGGGCCAAATATAATAGTGCCAACCATACTGTAAGCCCCAGCCTTCAATAGTCAGGAGCCTTCAATAGTCTCAGGGTCATCCATTCTTTAATCCAAATTAATAAAGCCGCCTGATAATAAAGCTGCCAATTGGGGAGGCCAAATCCCCCTCTAATTCTAGGTTCCTGCATCATTTTCAGTTTAATTCTGGGTTTTTTACCTTGCCAAATGAATTTTGAGACGGCTCTATTCATTTCATTAAAGAATTTCTTTTCCAATCTTCTTCTCTATTTTTCTTTTTTTTTTAATTGAAAAAGTTTTATTCAAACAGGTTTTCCCCCTTTCTGCCCCCCCGGCATATAATATAAATCACATACAAATAGTATACCCCTCCCCTCCCCCCATCTTAGGATAAATTTCTCATTCATATATTATACCCCCTCGCCTCCCAACAAACATAATATAAATTTCTCTTAATATATCAATCTCCCCTTAACACCATCTTCTAATTTAATTAAACATATATAAATCATGGTATAACCGTATCCCATTATTCCCATCACTATATTGGTTATCCACATATATTTCCCCACCCTCCACCCTAACGCTCCCCCACCTCCCACTCAATCCCACCCCCCTGACTTCCGCTATACACCACTCTAATAATTCCAAGCATCCCAAATATTATTTACTCCGTTCACCTATCAATCTAAACATTCTTACCTAAAGGCTACATGGTATTTCCTAGTCTGGTATTTATTCTGTATATAATCAATCCATTTTGCCCATTCCTGTGCATAATTCTCCTGCTTCTGATCTTTTAAGAAAGCTGAAATTTTTGCCATTTCCGCAAACCCCGCCACTTTCTGAATCCATTGATCAATTGTCGGTAAAAAATCTTTCTTCCAATGTTGAGCAATCAACAATCTAGCTGCTGTAACCATATACAAAAACAATTTTGTTTCCCCTTTAGTAAAATCCTTAGTTATACCCAGTAGAAACATTTGCGGAGTAAATTGTATTCTTTTCTTAAATACATTTTGGATAACCCACCATATTTTTATCCAAAAGGCTTTAACCTTATTGCAAGTCCACCATACGTGAAAAAAAGTAGCATCTAAGCACCCGCACCTCCAACATTTTGGTTGAGTATTAGGATACATACATGATAATTTCTTAGGATCCAAATACCATCTATAAAACATTTTATAAAAGTTCTCCCTTAAATTTTGTGACTGCGTGAATTTAACATTCTGGACCCATATTTTTTCCCACGTATCCAACATAACCGATTCATCGAAGTTCTGAGCCCATTTAATCATGCAATCCTTGACCAATTCACTTTCTGAGTCCCTTTCTAACAATACATTATATATTCTTTTAACATGTTTTGGGCCAGTCTCTTTTATCTGCTTGATCAGTTCCACTTCTTTATCCATAAAGCCGACCCTGGAATCTTCTTTCCATCTCTTCTGTTACTGTATGTAATGTAACCAATTTAAAGTAATTCCTACGTCCAACAGTTGTTCCAGAGTTTTCAACTGCCATTCGACCCCATCGAAAATAAGCACATCTTGATTCCGGTTCCGGCTCCTGCGGCGACGGGCGAGCCTAGCGCTCGCTCGCCGCTTTGTTTCTCTTTCTGCCCCCCCACGGGGGCGAGACCCCTCTTGTTTGAGGGTCTCCCGTAAAGCCGGCTCGTCGGGGGGCACCCCCCCCCCACGGCGGTGGAGGAAGTGGCCCCCGGCGCGGCTTAGGTGAGGGAGAACATGCTGCGGGGGGTTCTCCCTTCGCCTAAGGAAGACGGCGCCATTTACAACAATGAAGAGGGCTGATCGGCTCAGTCGGAAGGTCTCCCGAGGCTTCAGCTGCGAGGGGAGAGTGAGTTTTTAAAAAACTTTTTTTCTGCTGTCAGCCAGGCTGAAAGGACTGGGAGGGGGGAGTTTGTTTTCAAAAAACCCCCCTCGGACTTAAGCGGCACTTGGAAATGGCTTCTCTGGAAGAGAAAGCGGAAATCTTAAATCCGGACTGTCTCTAACAAGGGAAAGTGGTATGCGGCTACTTGCAACATTGTGTCTAGGTCTGGCTGGTTAAAAAAAATTATTTTTCTACTCTCTCCTCTGGGCTCTGAGATGGGCGGTGGAAAGTGGCTTTTCTTTGTCCCTGCCTGACTATTTTAACTATGGGAAATTCCCAGCGTCTCTTTACAATTGGGACTCTCGCTATTTCTGGCTTCGCTGCCATGGAAACGGGGAGGGTGGGGGGTTTGGGGTGAATGTGTTCTGCTGGTGGACAATGTTGATGTTTCGTGTTATCTCCTGCTAACGGACCTGCATTCCAGGATGGTGAAGACCTGCCCACCTGATGTTGGAGATGGCTGCATATTGGACAATGCACAGGGGGGGTTTGGGGATTGGGATGGGCTTAAGCTTAATACTTTCTGTTCGCGCCTAAACTATTCATTCTCAGCTTTACTTGGTCTGTACGCTCTCGTAACTTAGTAAAAGTAGCCTTAACATTTCAAAATAATGTCTAAGTGTGATCTTTCCTGAGTCAACGAAGAAACAGGCCTGACATTAAGCTGAGAATCAACAAAACCAAAAACCTGCCCTGATGACGGACCCTTCACAAGAGGAGCCTCCGTTGGTGGAGGTCCTGCCTGAAACCATTTTGGGAGCTGAAGCATCGCATCCTCCTGCTCAATCTGAAGGGATCAGGTCAGTGATGGAAGGTTTGGCTGGCCTAGATCTAAATCTGCCTGCTGAAGAATCAGTCAAACCTAAACGTTGGTCTGAAGGGGTTGGAATGAGTGGGGTAAACGTCTCCAGGCGTCGAATTTCCCCAAAGAAAGTCATTCCGGAGCTCCTAAGAGAAGAACGGGAACTAAGGGAGATGGCTCAGGACCTACTCCGCCAGGCAGATGAGAAAAATTTAGCCCTGGAAAAAATCTGGGGGAGGGAGGCGGATCGCCCACAGCCAAGAGGTTCACAGGCAGCTCCGGGCAGACGAAGCAGGGTTTCAACACCATCCCCCCCTCCTCAGGCCGGCAGGGAATTGCGAAGAGAGGCAGCTTCTGCCAGGCAAAGCAGGAGAGCAACTCCCTCCCCCACCCCTCAGGCTGGAAGGGAAGCCAACCCCATTAACCCCCGCCGACTTGCAAAACTGCCTCCTTTGGGTGTGAAATACAACGGAAGTGCCGACAAACTGGCGTTTTTTCTAATTCACGTTGATAATTACATGCAGTTTTACGCAGCTGATTTGGACGATGAAATCAAAATCAGAATTGTATCTATGACCCTAGAAGATCAAGCTTCTAATTGGCTAGTTTCATTACATAATTGTCGTTCACCGGCACTACGCGATTTCGATCGTTTCATGAATGCTCTTAGAAGGCGTTTTGAAGACCCCCGTGTTGAGAGGAAAGCAAAAATGAAACTAAAAAGTTTGCAGCAGGGGGACATGTCTATTCAGGCTTACACGCAAATTTTCCAGGAGCTATCTGTGTTTATGATTGGTTATAGTGAACAAGCCCTAATGGACATTTATATTGAAGGGCTGAATAAAGATATTTATCAAACATGTGTGAACAGATTTCGCCCCGAAACTTTGAATGACTGGATAGATCTAGCTTCGGATGTCGAATTGGATCATGCCCACTTGCAGGATCCGGTCCGCTTGGAGAAAAAAGCACAGGATGATAGCCCCAAATCTCACCCCCCTGCGAGGGAGAAACGCATGCAAAAGGGGGAGGGGAGAACAACCCAGCCTCGTTCAGGCAGCTGTTATCGCTGTGGGAAGGAGGGGCACTGGGCAGACAAATGCCGATCAAAACCACCTCCACGCCCACTTTCTTTCTTGGACCGGAAACAACCTAGAACGCCAACTGTGCGCGCCAAACCGGCTATGAGTGGGGTGGAGCCCATCAACCTCTCTGCTGACCAGCCCGCTGCTGGCCCTGACGATTGGGAGGCGTCTTCAAACTCTTCTGACGACAATCTGGTGAGTCATCGCTCCGGGCCCCTTTATATTAATTTAAAGCTTTTAGCTCCATCTACTGGTCGTACATGCGATGTGCAGGCTCTCATTGATTCTGGGTGTTCAAAATGTCTCATAAGCCAAGACATCGTGTCTTCGATGGGTTTTCACCTTAAGACCCTGAAAACTCCCATAGCCTTTTGCCAAATGGATGGATCTGTAGCTGGGGGAACCCCAGCATCTTTTATCACCGAACCAATTCATGTTTCTATAGGCACAGGCCATACTGAGACCATCAACTTTATTGTAACTGCCATTGCCGATAATGCTGTAATTTTGGGGGTCAATTGGCTTCGAAAATGGAATCCTCTGATAAACTGGAAGGAAGGTTGGGTGCGCATTCCTTTATCCCTCCCGGAAGATACCTCTCTTCCATCAGAAACTGATCAACCCCCGCGCCATCAGCCACCCCCCCATATTGAATCTGCTGCGCATTTATTGGATTTCCCATCACCCGAGGTCATACCAGGTGAGGAGAAAATTCCCAAAGAATATTGGGACCTAAAGGATGCTTTCAGTGAAAGATCTTGTGATTCCCTTCCTCCTCATAGGGCTACTGACTGTTCAATTGATTTTCTTCCTGGGGTTCAATTACCCAAACCTCGTATGTATTCAATGACCCCACGGGAGATGGAGGAATTACGTAAATTCATCGATAAAAACCTTCAAAGGGGTTTCATTGAACCAGCTAGGCCCCGTGTAGCTGCACCAGTTATGTTTAGAGAAAAGAAAGATGGCACTCTAAGATTAATACAGGACTATTCATATCTCAACACCATTTGTGAACACAATATTTACCCCCTTCCGCTCATGAAGGACATGCTTGCTCACCTGGCTACCGGTAAGATTTTTACGAAGCTGGACTTACGTGAAGCATATTACAGGGTCAGGATCAAAGAGGGGGACGAATGGAAGACAGCTTTTAACTGTCCACTCGGATGTTTCCAGTTCAAAGTCCTCCCTTTCGGTCTTCAAGGTGCCCCTTCAGTGTTTATGCAACTGATCAATGAGGTTCTCCACGAGCACCTTTACAAGGGAGTAATTGTTTACATTGATGACATCGTCGTCTACTCGCAAACCCACGACGAGCACGTTAAACTAGTGCGCTCCGTATTAAATAAGTTGCGTTCCGCTGAACTTTATGCCAAACTCTCTAAGTGTGAGTTTCACCAGGAAAGAATTGACTATTTGGGTTACCGTATCTCCTCTGAGGGAGTTGAAATGGATCCTGCTAAAGTCAAGGCAGTGACGGAGTGGGCACCTCCCCGTACCCGTAAACAATTGCAAAGTTTTTTAGGATTTGCGAATTTTTACCGCCAATTTATTCCGTCATTCGCTGATATTGCCTTGCCCATTACAAACCTTCTGAAAACAAAAGGCGAAGGCAATTCTCGTCCTGGAACCCCTCTCAAATGGACGATGGAATGTCAGGCCGCTTTCGAAAAGCTTAAACGGTTGTTTGCGGCTGAGCCTGTTCTTAAACACCCAGATGTGAATTCCCCATTTGTGATTCAGGCGGATGCTAGTGATGTCGCGGTAGGCGCAGTCCTGTTACAACTCAATCAACATGGCCAATTACAACCCTGTGCTTACACATCTCGGAAACTCACTGCGTCCGAACGCGGTTGGGCGATTTGGGAAAAGGAGGCTTTTGCTGTTCGGTGGGCTCTCATGACTTGGCGACATTTTCTTGAGGGTGCCCCACATCCTTTCGAGGTCTGGACGGACCATAAAAATTTGGAAGCTCTTACCTCTTCTCGGAAATTGTCCCCAAGGCAACTTCGTTGGTCTCATTATTTCCATCGTTTCAATTTCCACCTCAAATACATTCCTGGGGGGAAAAATTTTATGGCTGATGCACTTTCCAGATTGCCTCAATATGATGTATCTAAGCTCACCATTGTACAACCGATAATGCCACTCACTTTACCTGCTACTCCAGTATCTAATATAGCCCAAACTACTGTCCAGACTACTCCACCTGCTGACCTAATTGCTCGTATTAAGGATGAATTACTTACTGATGATTGGTATTCGGCTCATTCTGGTGATTGTACTACCAGAGACGATCTTGCCTGGATTGGTTCTAAAATATATGTTCCTGCTACATTACGTCCTTTTGTCTTGCAACGAGCACACGACTCACGTTTAGCTGGTCATTTCGGTTTCGTTAAAACTATTCATCTTGTCAAGAGACAGTTCTGGTGGCCATCAATGAAGAAAGATGTTGAATCGTATATTGCCAGTTGCCCTGTATGTGCGGCCTCAAAACGTGCGCCGGGTAAGCCACAGGGTCTTCTCCAGTCTGTGGCTACCCCGGAAAGGCCTTGGAAGGAAATTTCAATGGACTTTATAGTTGATCTTCCACCCAGTCAGGGTTATACCGTTATCTGGGTAGTTACCGATCTTTTTTCTAAACAAGTTCATTTTGTCCCCTGTACTAAGATTCCTTCTTCCAAATCTCTGGCTAGACTTTTCGTTTCCCATATCTATCGTTTTCATGGAGTCCCGCAACGCATCATCTCCGATAGAGGAACCCAATTTACTTCCCATTTTTGGAAGGAGTTTCTGAGACTAATTGGCTCCGCCCAAAGCTTAAGCTCCGCCTACCACCCTCAGACGAATGGATCTTGTGAGAGGGTTAATTCCGTCCTCGAACAGTACTTACGCTGTTTTATTAATTTCCAGCAAGATGATTGGGCTGATCTTCTCATACACGCCGAAGTTGCGTATAATAACTCTGTTCACTCCAGTACGAATATGACCCCCTTTAAAATCATCTACGGACAGGACTTTGTACCCATACCCGAACTGCCTCACGTCTCAGCGACAGTTCCCTCTCTCTCTGAATGGTCCTCTCGATTATCTTCTGTTTGGCCGCTTCTCCGGAAAACTTTAAACGATGCCCATGACTCGCACAAATTGTACGCTGATAAGAAACAGGCAGTACCTCCCTCCTACAAAGTTGGTGATCAGGTTTATGTATCTACCAAAAATTTGGATAGCCCCCAAAAATGCAAGAAGCTGGGTCCCAAATTTATTGGACCTTTCACGATCACCAAAATTATCAGCTCTGTGTCGGTCCGTTTGGATCTCCCCAAGACCTATCGGCGGCTGTACCCTGTATTCCATGTTCACTTACTGAAACCTGCTCGTACCTCTCATCTCCGCAAAAGATTGCCTGATGCTCCTACGCCTACCTTGGTGGATGGTCATCATCATTACGAGGTGCGGGACATTTTGGACTCCAGGATTCGCAGAAATAAAACTCAGTTCCTAGTCATGTGGAAAGATTTCCCCCCTTCTCACAACGAATGGGTGGATAGGGAGCATCTCAAAGCTCCTAAACTGGTACGCCAGTTTTATGCCAAGTATCCACACAAACCTTGACTCTTTTTCTTTCTCCTCTCCGTTGTTTTGTCTCTCCCTTCTTCTCTTTCAGGTGTAGCCCCTCGTATGCCTATTGCTGCCCTAGATTTCCCGCTGTTCCTGGAGGAGGTCCGGATGTCAGTCTCGCTATTTCTGGCTTCGCTGCCATGGAAACGGGGGGGGTGGGGGGTTTGGGGTGAATGTGTTCTGCTGGTGGACAATGTTGATGTTTCGTGTTATCTCCTGCTAACGGACCTGCATTCCAGGATGGTGAAGACCTGCCCACCTGATGTTGGAGATGGCTGCATATTGGACAATGCACAGGGGGGGTTTGGGGATTGGGATGGGCTTAAGCTTAATACTTTCTGTTCGCGCCTAAACTATTCATTCTCAGCTTTACTTGGTCTGTACGCTCTCGTAACTTAGTAAAAGTAGCCTTAACATTTCAAAATAATGTCTAAGTGTGATCTTTCCTGAGTCAACGAAGAAACAGGCCTGACACTCTGGATATTAATGAAGAATTTTTTTCTTGTTGGATTTGTGGTTCCTTTCTGGATTACCTTCGCTATTATAACTATTGAGTTGGAAAATTGTCTCTCTCTTGGTTCCTGAATTTTGCAACGTTTCAACCTTGATCTGAACTTTTGGCTCCCGGTTAGTCTCACCAACCCCACCCTAAAAACGCCATTTTGGTGGCATTGACTCTAACAGTTAAGATGGCTCAAGAAGCAGCACTGACAAGTTTAGAACAACGGATGGCTTCTCTTGAAACTGTTATACAAACTTTGGTAAAAGAGATTCAGGCCCAGAGGGCTGAAAACATCAATTTCAAGAAGGAGCTATTGGATACTCGGAAGCAAGTGCTGGAAAACACACAGAAGACGGAAGACTTGGAAGGGGGGTTGGTGGGGGTTAAGGGAGAGATTAAAAATGTTACTAAAGAGGTTGGGGAAACAGATGGGCATGTGTCTAGGATTGATATGGAAAGAATGACATATTTTTTGAGATTTCAGAATGTTCTTGAGGAATCTGGTGAATGCCTCCCTGATCTTATGAGCACAATTTTAGCAAACTATTTACAAAAACCTAAGGATGAGATCAGGGGGGACATTGACCTAGCCTACAGAATTAACTCAGCATATGCCAGGATAAATGAAGTGCCTAGAGAGATACATGTGAAATTTGTTAGAAGGTCAACCAGAGAGGAAATCCTGAAACTGCAGAGAGAAAGTCCATTAATTTACCAACAAAAAACGGTCACTATCTTGAAGCAGATTCCTAGAAAGATTCGAGATGCAAGACGGAAATTTTCCTTCTTGTCTAAAACATTGTTTGATCATGGGATTTGGTTCAAGTGGGTGACACCCGAAGGGATGCTGGTGTTCTGGGAAGGAGGAAGAGTGAGGATTAAAACAGTTGCTGAGGCGGAAGCCTTTCTTAAAAAACATTCCTCTGCCCTGGGGGAAGATCCAGGGGGGACGGAGGGGGCCACGGCCCCGCCCGCTGGGGGCCAGGGAGGAGAAAAAGAAGATACAATAGCCAAGAGACTTAGATCGAAAAAATAACTTTGCCTTGATTTTCCTGAACAATTTTGCATAATATTTTCTGGATTTTTTGTAAATGTCTGACAGCTTGGAATTGAGAATTTAGGTATATGTACTTGCTTTTACCTTGTAGTGTTATGAAAAATGTTTTTTTTGTTATTTTTTTATTGTGTATTTTGAGGTCTCGGAAGGGCCGACGACTCTGACGTGAATGCTCTCAAAATTTCTTTGTATCCCTTACCCTATCCTATAGAAAAAATGTAAAACCAATAAAACTTTTTCAATATAAAAAAAAAGAAAATAAGCACATCTTTATATAAACACCCCCCGAGTGACTTAGTATTTGTAATCCACATGGTGTCTGCAAGATCCAACCAAAGCGGTATTTTATAATCCCAATTGGGCCGGTGCTTCTTCCATATTCTCATCAAGGCACTTCGGAGAACGTGATTGTTAAACGCTTTATCCACCTTATCTTCATAAAAAAGATATGCATGCCATCCCAAAACAAGGTCATGACCGTCTATATTCAATAGTTCAGTTTTTGTTTTCCCAAACCAATCTGCCACATACGTCAATGCCGCCGCTTCATAATACAGTCGAAGGTTTGGGAGTCTAAGGCCACCTCTTTCACGAGTATCTTGCATAATCTTCATATTTACTCTCGGTTTTTTCTCCTTCCAAACAAATTTATTTAATGTTGCTTGCCATTCTAACAAAATTTTATCTGATTTAAGCACCGGTATCATCTGAAATAAGAAAATGAATCTAGGTAGAATATTCATTTTGATTGCTGAGATCCTTCCAAGGAAAGATAGTTGTAGCTTTTTCCAAACTTGAAGGTCCTTCTGTATCTTTTGCCACAACACTTCATAATTATTTGAAAAAAGTTTTGTATTTAATTCTGCAATTTGTATTCCTAAGTATTTGACTTTAGAAACTATTTCGAAACCTGCCAAGCTTGCAAGTCTCTTTCTTTGAGTCTCTGGCATATTTTTAACCATCATTTTCGTTTTATTTTGATTCAGTCTAAACCCAGACACCATGCCAAATTCTGCTATGATATTTTTCATCTGAATTATTGAGTTCAACGGATGTGAGAGGGTAACAACCAGATCATCAGCAAATGCCCTAGTTCTGTATTCCTTTTGCCTAATAATTATACCACTTAAAGATTTTGAGTCCCGAATTGTATTCAACAAGACTTCCAAAGTTAAAATAAATAACAATGGAGATAATGGGCAACCTTGTCTTGTACCTTTTTGTATCTCGAAAATTGTAGACAGATTTCCATTGATAATAAGTTGTGCATTTTGTTGCTGGTAAATTGCTCCAATCGCTTGTCGAAATCGTGGTCCCATATCCATCTTTTCCAAAGTCTTGGTTAGAAAATTCCAGTTTACTCGATCGAAGGCCTTCTCCGCATCCAAGAAGACCAGCACTGCAGAGATCTGCTTATTCTTATCAAGATAGTCAAATAAATCTATAAGTTGCCTTACATTCTCCTTCATGTGTCTACCTTCAATAAATCCTGCTTGGTCATAGTGAATAACCTCTTGGATAACTGACATCAATCTGTTGGCAAGTACTTTAGCAAATATTTTATAATCTGTGTTTAGAAGAGATATCGGTCTGTAATCCTCTGGTTTCTTAGGGCCATCTTTGTCTTTAGGTATCAATGATATAAAAGCCGCTTTCCATGAAAAAGGTATTTTACCTCCTTGCTGTATATTACAAAATAGTTCTGTAAGATATTCAGTCATTTCCAATTGTAAAGTTTTATAGTAGATTGCAGTCACACCATCAGTCCCTGGAGCCTTGGCTAATTTAAGTTGGTTTATAGCTAGAGTAATCTCGTCTGCAGTTATCAAACGTTCCAAATTTGCCTTTTGAAGCACAGATATTTTGGTAACCCTTTTTCCTTCCAGAAAATCATCTATTGACTTATTCTGTATATTATCCTGTAAATATAACTTAGTGTAATAGTCCACAAATGATTTTTTAATCAAATCCTGTTGATATACCGTTTTCCCTCCATATTCAATCCTATCAATAATTCTCTTATTCGTATTCTTTCTCAAGGTGTAGGCCAACCACCTACCAGGTTTGTTAGCATTAGCAAAGGTGTTATGTTTGGCAAATTGTAAGTTGGTTGCTGTTTGTTCTGATATAAGCATTTGAAATTGATCTTTCAACAGCTTTATCGCCATCTGAAGTGACGCATCTTTTGGGGTTACTATAAGTAACTGCTCCTTTTTTTATTTCATTTTCCAATTCCATTCTCTTTTCTGTCTGCTTTGTTTATGTTTAAAATTCATATGTATCAGGACCCCACGCATATAAGCTTTACTTGCATCCCATACTATTTCAATAGGAGTACCTTTATTCATGTTAAAACTAAAAAATTCCTTCATGTGTTTTTTAAGTTCATCAACATTTTTTTCATATCTAAGTAAATTTTCATTTACTCTCCATTTATTATTTATTTTATTTATTTATTTAAATTTATATCCCGCCCTTCTCCACAGAGGACCCAGGGCGGCGCACAGGAAATTTAAAAACATACAAAATACAATAAATATAATTTAAAAACTATTAAATAAACCTATCCTGCGCTAAAACCAAATTTTAAAAACCCAATTTAAAACTATCTAAAAGTCCCCATGGGAGGTTAGGCTAGGCCGGCTTGTTGAAACAAATATGTCTTAAGACATTGGCGGAAGAGGCGGAGGTCGGTGATGGTAATACAGTAGGTAGGTAGGTAGGTAGGTAGGTAGGTAGGTAGGTAGGTAGGTGATGGTACGTAATTCATGACCTTCTTGAGCTCTTCCCTAGTTCAATCTCTAACCAGACCGGTCTATGATCAGTTAATGTCCTGGGAAATATCTTAGTTTTCTTAGCTTTAGGAAGTAAATCCGGTGTTAACCAAAAAAAATCAATCCTTGAAAAAGATTTATGCCTATCTGAATAAAAAGAAAAGTCCATCTCGTTTGGATGTTGTATCCTCCAGATGTCTTTTAGTTCCAAGTCATCTTGTAAATCAAAAAAAACCTGTGGTAATTTGGTAGTAACTTTAGTCATTGTTCTCTTGTCTATCCTTGGAGAGATCCAATCTCCCATAATTAAAATGCTCTTAAAATTCCAATCCAAAATTTTTAAGTGAAGCATCCTATAAAAGCTTTCTTGTTGTTGATTAGGTGCATATATTCCTACCACCAAAATAGGACCAAAATCTGTATCAAGTTCAATTGCTATATATCTACCACTATCATCCGCCTCTATAATTTTAGCTGAGAATCTTTTGTTTATATATATCACCACTCCATTTTTCTTTTTTTTTCTTTTTTTATTGAAAAAGTTTTATTCACACAGATTTTCCCCCTTTTTACCCCCCCCGACATATAATATAAATCACATACAAATACTATACCCCCCTCACCCCATCTTAAAATGAGTTTCTCATTCAGATATTATACCCCCTCGCCTCCCAGCAGACACAATATAAGTTTCTCTTAGTATATCAATATCCCATTAACACCATCTTCTAAGTTAATTAAAGATATAAAAAACATAATATAAATTTCTCTTTAAAAAAAAACCCTATCCCATTATTCCCCTCTCTAAATTAATCATACATATATATTACCCCACCCTCCACCCTAACCCTCCCCCACCTCCCATTCAAACCCACCCCCCTGACTTCCGCTATACACCACTCTAATAATTCCCAGCATCCCAAATATTATTTACTCTATTCACCTATCAATCTAAGCATTCTTACCTAAAAGCTACATAGTACTTCCTAATCTGATATTTATTCTGTATATAATCAATCCATTAGAAACCTTATAACAAACTCAACATAAACACCCACACCTTTAACCTTATAGTTAAACATTAAAATACATAAAAAATAATTCTTAAGATCTAAATACCGTGTCATATAACCTAACACTTATAAAACTTAAACCATATATCCCTATCACAGGAAGGATACAGTAAATTGCAAGAAAATTTCTACTTCATTACATAGATGATGATAATTTCTTGGAATGTAGATACCATCTATAAAATATAATATAAACTTCTTCCAACAGATATTCCAAACCAAAAACGCAATATCGTAACAACCAGATCGACTGCAAATGCTCTGGTGCTATATCCCTTTTGCCTTATAGCTATGCCATTTAAGAGATTCAAATCCAAAATTATATTCAACAAGACTTCTAGGATTAAAATATATAACATTAGAGATAATAAACCTTATCCAAATCCCATGTTTCATTTTTCCCCCTCAAGTCTTGATTAGAGAATTCTGGTTCATTCACTCATAGGCCTTTTCCACTTCCCAAAAAACCCCCCAGCATTGCAGGGATCTACATATATTTATCTAGATAGACAATTGAAAAATATAAGTTGCCTTACATTCTCCCTCACATATCCCCTCTTAAATAACTGGCATCAATCTGTTGGAGTAAACACCCATACATAATGATAATTTCTTCAAATCTAAGTACCATCTGCAAAATATATTATAAAAATCCTCCCATGAGTTCTATATCTATACAAATTTAGCATTTAACTTTCAAAGTTCGGCCCAAGTTTTTTCCCAGAACACTAACATAATATTAATCCTTTCCGCGTCAATGTTCATAAGTCCAACTCTTCAGGTCTCCTTCCATTCCATCCGTAGCTGTTTGTAATACCAGTTTAAGCAGCTGCCCCCATAAATAACAACAAAAAAAAACCTTTACATAAGTAACCCCCGAGTGACTTTTCATCAGGATTATAAAGTTCCAAGATCGTGATAGGGTAACAACCAGATCCACTGCAAATGCTCCGGTTCCAGTTTTCAACCCTAAGCCTTTTCCACATCCAAGAAAACCAGCATTGCAGAGATCTGTATATTTTTATCTAGATAGTCAAATAACTGGCATCCAACTGTTGACTAATTGCTTCTTCCTTTAATCCTTTTGTCTTTCTTAACTCGCCGAGATTGAGACCTCCTCTGCTTCTGCGGTTTCTGAATTTGTCTGGTGCTAGACCTGGCTTCACATTGCTCATCTGATTTACAGATTGGCATTCCAACAGATCCCCCTATAGCAGTCTTCGACATTTCCTCCAGAGTAGGGCTTAAAAAAAGCCCAGGGGAATCCAACTGAGTATGTTCTTCCATCTCTTTTCCAAATTGTTTCTGCTCCATCTCAATATCTTGCTCTGAAACATCCAAATCTACTAATGTTGGTATAGATATGCATTTGGCTTTATAGCTTGCTCCCCCTTTCCGCCTACAGCTGTCCGCTATCAGCCAGGGGTTAAGCAGAGACCAAAATCCACAAATCAATAATTAGACAAGGCAACTAAGTTTCGTTTCATTCATCTGGTAGTTAACGCCATCTTGAATCCTTTGTTCTAAGAGGTGTACCTTAAAACAGTTCACAAACTTTAATTACTTGCGTTTAGTTTCCTTTGAAGTACGAAGGCTTGAAATATAGTCCTTCTTGATGGATTGCCTGGAACATATTTTAAAGAGTTGATTACGGTTGTCTTGCTCCGCTAATTTCTTAGCGAAGGAATTCAGCTGCCTGGAACTAAAGCGCTGAAAAAGGGGGGGGGGTTTTCTTGCCAGCTCCCCAGAGGCTGTAATACCTTCTGGAGAGTTACACAAGAGGCTCAACCCGACAGCATGAGTTCACCCATAAATTCCTAAGGATTTATGAGTATCCGAGACATTTACGATCTTATAAAAACGCCTCTAACAGGCCGCTGGATTGACAAGCTCGTAAAAGCCTGTCTGCGACAGCCGAAGCTCAACCCGGAAGCCACCACTCCATTTTTCTTTACCAAACTAGAGGCTGCATAAAATGTTCCCAATCTTGGATTCATTAAATACTTCTGATCCTGCAGCCTAATATGAGTTTCTTGAAGGCAGACCAAATCATTATTAAATTGCTTCAAATAATAAAATATTTTTTTCCGTTTCCAATCTTACAGGGGCCTATTGAAATATAAATAACCATTGGGGTTATTTGTAAAAAACTGTATTTTTCCATCTCCCTTTCTATCCAACTACCTACCTACCTACCTACCTACCTACCTACCTACCTACCTACCTACCTACCTACCTACCTACCTACCTACCTACCTACCTACCTACTGTATTTCTCCCTCACCCTCTCTATCCCACTGCCTGCCTGCCTGCCTGCCTACCTACCTACCTACTGTATTTCTCCTTCTCCCTCTCTATCCCTCTACCTACCTACCTACCTACCTACCTACCTACCTACCTACCTACCTACCTACCTACTGTATTTCTCCCTCTCCCTCTCTATCGCTCTTCCTACCTACCTACATACTTACCTACCTACCTATCTACGTACTGTATTTCTCTCTCTCTCTATCCCTCTACCTACCTAGCTACCTACCTACCTAGCTACCTACCTACCTACCTACCTACCTACCTACCTACCTACCTACTGTATTTCTCCCTCTCCCTCTCTATCCACCTACCTACCTACCTACCTACCTACCTACCTACCTACCTACCTACCTATCTACCTGCTGTATTTCTCCCTCTCCCTCTCTATCCCTCTACCTATCTACCTGCCTACCTACCTACCTACCTACCTACCTACCTACCTATCTACCTACCTACTGTATTTCTCCCTCTCCCTCTCTATCGCTCTGCCTACCTACCTACCTACCTACCTACCTACCTACCTACCTACCTATTGTATTTCTCTCTCTCTCATTATCCCTCTACCTACCTACCTACCTACCTACCTACCTACCTATTGTATTTCTCCCTCTCCCTCTCCCTCTCTATCCCCCTACCTACCTACCTACCTAGCTACCTACCTACCTATCTACCTACTGTATTTCTCCCTCTCCCTCTCCCTCTCTATCCACCTACCTACCTACCTACCTACCTACCTACCTACCTACCTACCTACCTACCTACTGTATTTCTCCTTCTCCCTCTCTATCCACCTACCTACCTACCTACCTACCTACCTACCTACCTACCTACCTACCTACCTACCTACCTACCTACTGTATTTCTCCCTCTCCCTCTCTATCCCCCTACCTACCTACCTACCTACCTACCTACCTACCTACCTACCTACCTACCTACCTACCAACCAACCTATCTACCTATTGTATTTCTCCATCTCCCTCTCTATCCCCCTACCTACCTACCTACCTACCTACCTACCTACCTACCTACCTACCTACCTACTGTATTTCTCCCTCTCCCTCTCCCTCTCTATTCACCTACCTACCTACCTACCTACCTACCTACCTACCTACCTACCTACCTACCTACCTACCTACCTACCTACTGTATATCTCCCTCTCTTTCCCTCTTTCTGCCTGCCTGCCTGCCTGCCTACCTACCATATCTACCTACCTACCTACCTACCTACCTACCTACCTACCTACCTACCTACCTACCTACTGTATTTCAACCTCTCTATCCCACGGCCTGCCTGCCTGTCTACCTACCTACATACCTATCTACTGTATTTCTCCCTCTCGCTCTCTATCCCTCTATCTACCTCCTACCTACCTACCTACTGTATTTCTCCCTCTCCCTCTCTATCCCTCTACCTACCTACCTACCTACCTACCTACCTACTGTATTTCTCCCTCTCCCTCTCTATCCGTTTACCTACCTACCTACCTACCTACCTACCTACCTACCTACCTACCTACCTACCTACCTACCTACCTACCTACCTACCTACCTACCTACCTACTGTATTTCTCCCTCTCCCTCTCTTTCCCTCTTTCTGCCTGCCTACCTACATACCTACCTACCTATCTACCTACTGTATTTATCTCTCCCACTCTCTCCCCCTTCCTACCTACTTACCTACCTATTGTATTTTTCCCACTCCCTCTCTATGCCCCTACCTACCTACCTATCTACTGTATTTCTCCCTCTCCCTCTCTATCCCTCTACCTACCTACATACCTACCTACTGTATTTCTCCCTCTCCCTCTCTATCCACCTACCTACCTACCTACCTACCTACCTACCTACCTACATATCTACCTGCTGTATTTCTCCCTCTCCCTCTCTATCCCTCTACCTATCTACCTGCCTACCTGCCTACCTGCCTACCTACCTACCTACCTACCTACCTACCTACCTACCTACCTACCTACCTATCTACCTACCTACTGTATTTCTCCCTCTCCCTCTCCCTCTCTATTCACCTACCTACCTACCTACCTACCTACCTACCTACCTACCTACCTACCTACCTACCTACCTACCTACTGTATATCTCCCTCTCTTTCCCTCTTTCTGCCTGCCTGCCTGCCTGCCTGCCTACCTACCATACCTACCTACCTACCTACCTACCTACCTACCTACCTACCTACCTACCTACCTACTGTATTTCTCCCTCTCTATCCCACGGCCTGCCTGCCTGTCTACCTACCTACATACCTATCTACTGTATTTCTCCCTCTCGCTCTCTATCCCTCTATCTACCTCCTACCTACCTACCTACTGTATTTCTCCCTCTCCCTCTCTATCCCTCTACCTACCTACCTACCTACCTACCTACTGTATTTCTCCCTCTCCCTCTCTATCCCTTTACCTACCTACCTACCTACCTACCTACCTACCTACCTACCTACCTACCTACCTACCTACCTACCTACCTACTGTATTTCTCCCTCTCCCTCTCTTTCCCTCTTTCTGCCTGCCTACCTACATACCTACCTACCTATCTACCTACTGTATTTATCTCTCCCACTCTCTCCCCCTTCCTACCTACTTACCTACCTATTGTATTTTTCCCACTCCCTCTCTATGCCCCTACCTACCTACCTATCTACTGTATTTCTCCCTCTCCCTCTCTATCCCTCTACCTACCTACATACCTACCTACTGTATTTCTCCCTCTCCCTCTCTATCCACCTACCTACCTACCTACCTACCTACCTACCTACCTACCTACCTACATATCTACCTGCTGTATTTCTCCCTCTCCCTCTCTATCCCTCTACCTATCTACCTGCCTACCTGCCTACCTGCCTACCTACCTACCTACCTACCTACCTACCTACCTACCTATCTACCTACCTACTGTATTTCTCCCTCTCCCTCTCCCTCTCTATTCACCTACCTACCTACCTACCTACCTACCTACCTACCTACCTACCTACCTACCTACTGTATATCTCCCTCTCTTTCCCTCTTTCTGCCTGCCTGCCTGCCTGCCTGCCTACCTACCATATCTACCTACCTACCTACCTACCTACCTACCTACCTACCTACCTACCTACCTACTGTATTTCTCCCTCTCTATCCCACGGCCTGCCTGCCTGTCTACCTACCTACATACCTATCTACTGTATTTCTCCCTCTCGCTCTCTATCCCTCTATCTACCTCCTACCTACCTACCTACTGTATTTCTCCCTCTCCCTCTCTATCCCTCTACCTACCTACCTACCTACCTACCTACTGTATTTCTCCCTCTCCCTCTCTATCCCTTTACCTACCTACCTACCTACCTACCTACCTACCTACCTACCTACCTACCTACCTACCTACCTACCTACCTACCTACCTACCTACTGTATTTCTCCCTCTCCCTCTCTTTCCCTCTTTCTGCCTGCCTACCTACATACCTACCTACCTATCTACCTACTGTATTTATCTCTCCCACTCTCTCCCCCTTCCTACCTACTTACCTACCTATTGTATTTTTCCCACTCCCTCTCTATGCCCCTACCTACCTACCTATCTACTGTATTTCTCCCTCTCCCTCTCTATCCCTCTACCTACCTACATACCTACCTACTGTATTTCTCCCTCTCCCTCTCTATCCACCTACCTACCTACCTACCTACCTACCTACCTACCTACCTACCTACATATCTACCTGCTGTATTTCTCCCTCTCCCTCTCTATCCCTCTACCTATCTACCTGCCTACCTGCCTACCTGCCTACCTACCTACCTACCTACCTACCTACCTACCTACCTACCTACCTACCTATCTACCTACCTACTGTATTTCTCCCTCTCCCTCTCCCTCTCTATTCACCTACCTACCTACCTACCTACCTACCTACCTACCTACCTACCTACTGTATATCTCCCTCTCTTTCCCTCTTTCTGCCTGCCTGCCTGCCTGCCTGCCTACCTACCATATCTACCTACCTACCTACCTACCTACCTACCTACCTACTGTATTTCTCCCTCTCTATCCCACGGCCTGCCTGCCTGTCTACCTACCTACATACCTATCTACTGTATTTCTCCCTCTCGCTCTCTATCCCTCTATCTACCTCCTACCTACCTACCTACTGTATTTCTCCCTCTCCCTCTCTATCCCTCTACCTACCTACCTACCTACCTACCTACTGTATTTCTCCCTCTCCCTCTCTATCCCTTTACCTACCTACCTACCTACCTACCTACCTACCTACCTACCTACCTACCTACCTACCTACCTACTGTATTTCTCCCTCTCCCTCTCTTTCCCTCTTTCTGCCTGCCTACCTACATACCTACCTACCTATCTACCTACTGTATTTATCTCTCCCACTCTCTCCCCCTTCCTACCTACTTACCTACCTATTGTATTTTTCCCACTCCCTCTCTATGCCCCTACCTACCTACCTATCTACTGTATTTCTCCCTCTCCCTCTCTATCCCTCTACCTACCTACATACCTACCTACTGTATTTCTCCCTCTCCCTCTCTATCCACCTACCTACCTACCTACCTACCTACCTACCTACCTACCTACCTACATATCTACCTGCTGTATTTCTCCCTCTCCCTCTCTATCCCTCTACCTATCTACCTGCCTACCTGCCTACCTGCCTACCTACCTACCTACCTACCTACCTACCTACCTACCTATCTACCTACCTACTGTATTTCTCCCTCTCCCTCTCTATCGCTCTGCCTACCTACCTACCTACCTACCTACCTACCTACCTACCTACCTACCTACCTACCTATTGTATTTCTCTCTCTCTCTCTATCCCTCTACCTACCTACCTACCTACCTACTGTATTTCTCCCTCTCCCTCTCCCTCTCTATCCACCTACCTACCTACCTACCTACCTACCTACCTACCTACCTACCTACCTACTGTATTTCTCCTTCTCCTTCTCCCTCTCTATCCACCTACCTACCTACCTACCTACCTACCTACCTACCTACCTATCTACCTACCTACTGTATTTCTCCCTCTCCCTCTCTATCGCTCTGCCTACCTACCTACCTACCTACCTACCTACCTATTGTATTTCTCTCTCTCTCATTATCCCTCTACCTACCTACCTACCTACCTACCTATTGTATTTCTCCCTCTCCCTCTCCCTCTCTATCCCCCTACCTACCTACCTACCTACCTACCTAGCTACCTACCTACCTATCTACCTACTGTATTTCTCCCTCTCCTTCTCCCTCTCTATCCACCTACCTACCTACCTACCTACCTACCTACCTACCTACCTACCTACCTACCTACCTACCTACTGTATTTCTCCTTCTCCCTCTCTATCCACCTACCTACCTACCTACCTACCTACCTACCTACCTACCTACCTACCTACCTACCTACCTACCTACCTACCTACCTACCTACCTACTGTATTTCTCCCTCTCCCTCTCTATCCCCCTACCTACCTACCTACCTACCTACCTACCTACCTACCTACCTACCTACCTACCTACCTACCTACCTACCAACCAACCTATCTACCTATTGTATTTCTCCATCTCCCTCTCTATCCCCCTACCTACCTACCTACCTACCTACCTACCTACCTACCTACCTACCTACCTACCTACTGTATTTCTCCCTCTCCCTCTCCCTCTCTATTCACCTACCTACCTACCTACCTACCTACCTACCTACCTACCTACCTACCTACCTACCTACCTACCTACCTATCTACCTACCTACTGTATTTCTCCCTCTCCCTCTCTATCGCTCTGCCTACCTACCTACCTACCTACCTACCTACCTACCTATTGTATTTCTCTCTCTCTCATTATCCCTCTACCTACCTACCTACCTACCTACCTATTGTATTTCTCCCTCTCCCTCTCCCTCTCTATCCCCCTACCTACCTACCTACCTAGCTACCTACCTACCTATCTACCTACTGTATTTCTCCCTCTCCCTCTCCCTCTCTATCCACCTACCTACCTACCTACCTACCTACCTACCTACCTACCTACCTACCTACCTACCTACCTACCTACTGTATTTCTCCTTCTCCCTCTCTATCCACCTACCTACCTACCTACCTACCTACCTACCTACCTACCTACCTACCTACCTACTGTATTTCTCCCTCTCCCTCTCTATCCCCCTACCTACCTACCTACCTACCTACCTACCTACCTACCTACCTACCTACCTACCTACCTACCTACCTACCTACCAACCAACCTATCTACCTATTGTATTTCTCCATCTCCCTCTCTATCCCCCTACCTACCTACCTACCTACCTACCTACCTACCTACCTACCTACCTACCTACCTACTGTATTTCTCCCTCTCCCTCTCCCTCTCTATTCACCTACCTACCTACCTACCTACCTACCTACCTACCTACCTACCTACTGTATATCTCCCTCTCTTTCCCTCTTTCTGCCTGCCTGCCTGCCTGCCTGCCTACCTACCATATCTACCTACCTACCTACCTACCTACCTACCTACCTACTGTATTTCTCCCTCTCTATCCCACGGCCTGCCTGCCTGTCTACCTACCTACATACCTATCTACTGTATTTCTCCCTCTCGCTCTCTATCCCTCTATCTACCTCCTACCTACCTACCTACTGTATTTCTCCCTCTCCCTCTCTATCCCTCTACCTACCTACCTACCTACCTACCTACCTACTGTATTTCTCCCTCTCCCTCTCTATCCCTTTACCTACCTACCTACCTACCTACCTACCTACCTACCTACCTACCTTCCTACCTACCTACCTACCTACCTACCTACCTACCTACCTACCTACTGTATTTCTCCCTCTCCCTCTCTTTCCCTCTTTCTGCCTGCCTACCTACATACCTACCTACCTATCTACCTACTGTATTTATCTCTCCCACTCTCTCCCCCTTCCTACCTACTTACCTACCTATTGTATTTTTCCCACTCCCTCTCTATGCCCCTACCTACCTACCTATCTACTGTATTTCTCCCTCTCCCTCTCTATCCCTCTACCTACCTACATACCTACCTACTGTATTTCTCCCTCTCCCTCTCTATCCACCTACCTACCTACCTACCTACCTACCTACCTACCTACCTACCTACCTACCTACATATCTACCTGCTGTATTTCTCCCTCTCCCTCTCTATCCCTCTACCTATCTACCTGCCTACCTGCCTACCTACCTACCTACCTACCTACCTACCTACCTATCTACCTACCTACTGTATTTCTCCCTCTCCCTCTCTATCGCTCTGCCTACCTACCTACCTACCTACCTACCTACCTACCTACCTACCTACCTACCTATTGTATTTCTCTCTCTCTCTCTATCCCTCTACCTACCTACCTACCTACCTACCTACCTACCTATTGTATTTCTCCCTCTCCCTCTCCCTCTCTATCCCCCTACCTACCTACCTACCTACCTACCTACCTACCTACCTACCTATCTACCTACTGTATTTCTCCCTCTCCCTCTCCCTCTCTATCCACCTACCTACCTACCTACCTACCTACCTACCTACCTACCTACCTACCTACCTACCTACCTACTGTATTTCTCCTTCTCCTTCTCCCTCTCTATCCACCTACCTACCTACCTACCTACCTACCCACCTACCTACCTACCTACCTACCTACCTACCTACCTACCTACCTACCTACCTACCTACTGTATTTCTCCCTCTCCCTCTCTATCCCCCTACCTACCTACCTACCTACCTACCTACCTACCTACCTACCAACCTATCTACCTATTGTATTTCTCCATCTCCCTCTCTATCCCCCTACCTACCTACCTACCTACCTACCTACCTACCTACCTACCTACCTACTGTATTTCTCCCTCTCCCTCTCCCTCTCTATTCACCTACCTACCTACCTACCTACCTACCTACCTACCTACCTACCTACCTACCTACCTACCTACTGTATATCTCCCTCTCCCTCTCTTTCCCTCTTTCTGCCTGCCTGCCTGCCTGCCTGCCTACCTACCATATCTACCTACCTACCTACCTACCTACCTACCTACCTACCTACCAACCTACCTACTGTATTTCTCCCTCTCTATTCCACGGCCTGCCTGCCTGTCTACCTACCTACATACCTGTCTACTGTATTTCTCCCTCTCGCTCTCTATCCCTCTATCTACCTCCTACCTACCTACCTACTGTATTTCTCCCTCTCCCTCTCTATCCCTCTACCTACCTACCTACCTACCTACCTACTGTATTTCTCCCTCTCCCTCTCTATCCCTTTACCTACCTACCTACCTACCTACCTACCTACCTACCCACCTACCTACCTACCTACCTACCTACCTACCTACCTACCTACTGTATTTCTCCCTCTCCCTCTCTTTCCCTCTTTCTGCCTGCCTACCTACATACCTACCTACCTATCTACCTACTGTATTTCTCCCTCTCCCTCTCCCTCTCTATCCACCTACCTACCTACCTACCTACCTACCTACCTACCTACCTACCTACCTACCTACCTACCTACCTACCTACCTACCTACTGTATTTCTCCTTCTCCCTCTCTATCCACCTACCTACCTACCTACCTACCTACCTACCTACCTACCTACCTACCTACCTACCTACCTACCTACTGTATTTCTCCCTCTCCCTCTCTATCCCCCTACCTACCTACCTACCTACCTACCTACCTACCTACCTACCTACCTACCTACCAACCTATCTACCTATTGTATTTCTCCATCTCCCTCTCTATCCCCCTACCTACCTACCTACCTACCTACCTACCTACCTACCTACCTACCTACCTACTTACCTACCTACCTACTGTATTTCTCCCTCTCCCTCTCCCTCTCTATTCACCTACCTACCTACCTACCTACCTACCTACCTACCTACCTACCTACCTACCTACCTACCTACCTACTGTATATCTCCCTCTCCCTCTCTTTCCCTCTTTCTGCCTGCCTGCCTGCCTGCCTACCTACCATATCTACCTACCTACCTACCTACCTACCTACCTACCTACCTACCTACCTACCAACCTACCTACTGTATTTCTCCCTCTCTATCCCACGGCCTGCCTTCCTGTCTACCTACCTACATACCTATCTACTGTATTTCTCCCTCTCGCTCTCTATCCCTCTATCTACCTCCTACCTACCTACCTACTGTATTTCTCCCTCTCCCTCTCTATCCCTCTACCTACCTACCTACCTACCTACTGTATTTCTCCCTCTCCCTCTCTATCCCTTTACCTACCTACCTACCTACCTACCTACCTACCTACCTACCTACCTACCTACCTACCTACCTACCTACCTACCTACCTACCTACCTACTGTATTTCTCCCTCTCCCTATCTTTCCCTCTTTCTGCCTGCCTACCTACATACCTACCTACCTATCTACCTACTGTATTTATCTCTCCCACTCTCTCCCCCTACCTACCTACTTACCTACCTATTGTATTTTTCCCTCTCCCTCTCTATGCCCCTACCTACCTACCTATCTACTGTATTTCTCCCTCTCCCTCTCTATCCCTCTACCTACCTACATACCTACCTACCTACCTACCTATCTACCTATTGTATTTCTCTCTCTCTCTCTATCCCTCTACTTACCTACCTACCTACCTACCTACCTACCTACCTACCTACCTACCTACCTACCTACCTTCCTACTGTATTTCTCCCTCTCCCTCTCTATCCCCCTACCTACCTACCTACCTACCTACCTACCTACCTACCTACCTACCTACCTACCTACCTACCTACCTACCTACCTACCTACTGTATTTCTCCCTCTCCCTCTCTATCCCTCTACCTACCTACCTACCTACCTACCTACCTACCTACCTACCTACCTACCTACCTACCTATCTACCTATTGTATTTCTCCATCTCCCTCTCTATCCCCCTACCTACCTACCTACCTACCTACCTACCTACCTACCTACCTACTGTATTTCTCCCTCTCCCACTCCCGCTCTATTCACCTACCTACCTACCTACCTACCTACCTACCTACCTACCTACCTACCTACCTACCTACCTACCTACCTACCTACCTACTGTATATCTCCCTCTCCCTCTCTTTCCCTCTTTCTGCCTGCCTGCCTGCCTGCCTACCTACCATATCTACCTACCTACCTACCTACCTACCTACCTACCTACCTACCAAACTACCTACTGTATTTCTCCCTCTCTATCGCGCGGCCTGCCTGCCTGTCTACCTACCTACATACCTACCTACTGTATTTCTCCCTCTCGCTCTCTATCCCTCTATCTACCTCCTACCTACCTACCTACTGTATTTCTCCCTCTCCCTCTCTATCCCTCTACCTACCTACCTACCTACCTACCTACCTACTGTATTTCTCCCTCTTCCTCTCTATCGCTCTTCCTACCTACCTACATACTTACCTACCTACCTATCTACGTACTGTATTTCTCTCTCTCTCTCTCTACCTACCTACCTACCTACCTACCTACCTACCTACCTACCTACCTACCTACCTACCTACCTACTGTATTTCTCCCTCTCCCTCTCTATCCACCTACCTACCTACCTACCTACCTACCTATCTACCTGCTGTATTTCTCCCTCTCCATCTCTATCCCTCTACCTATCTACCTGCCTACCTGCCTACCTACCTACCTACCTACCTACCTACCTACCTACCTACCTACCTACCTATCTACCTACCTACTGTATTTCTCCCTCTCCCTCTCTATCGCTCTGCCTACCTACCTACCTACCTACCTACCTACCTACCTACCTACCTACCTATTGTATTTCTCTCTCTCTCTCTATCCCTCTACCTACCTACCTACCTACCTACCTACCTACCTATTGTATTTCTCCCTCTCCCTCTCCCTCTCTATCCCCCTACCTACCTACCTACCTAGCTACCTACCTACCTATCTACCTACTGTATTTCTCCCTCTCCCTCTCCCTCTCTATCCCCCTACCTACCTACCTACCTAGCTACCTACCTACCTATCTACCTACTGTATTTCTCCCTCTCCCTCTCCCTCTCTATCCACCTACCTACCTACCTACCTACCTACCTACCTACCTACTGTATTTCTCCTTCTCCCTCTCTATCCACCTACCTACCTACCTACCTACCTACCTACCTACCTACCTACCTACCTACCTACCTACCTACTGTATTTCTCCCTCTCCCTCTCTATCCCCCTACCTACCTACCTACCTACCTACCTACCTACCTACCTACCTACCAACCAACCAACCTATCTACCTACCTACCTACCTACCTACTGTATTTCTCCCTCTCCCTCTCCCTCTCTATTCACCTACCTACCTACCTACCTACCTACCTACCTACCTACCTAGCTACCTACCTACTGTATATCTCCCTCTCCCTCTCTTTCCCTCTTTCTGCCTGCCTGCCTGCCTGCCTGCCTACCTACCATATCTACCTACCTACCTACCTACCTACCTACCTACCTACCTACCTACCTACCTACCAACCTACCTACTGTATTTCTCCCTCTCTATCCCACGGCCTGCCTGCCTGTCTACCTACCTACATACCTATCTACTGTATTTCTCCCTCTCGCTCTCTATCCCTCTATCTACCTGCTACCTTCCTACCTACTGTATTTCTCCCTCTCCCTCTCTATCCCTCTACCTACCTACCTACCTACCTACCTACCTACCTACCTACCTACCTACTGTATTTCTCCCTCTCCCTCTCTATCCCTTTACCTACCTACCTACCTACCTACCTACCTACCTACCTACCTACCTACCTACCTACCTACCTACTGTATTTCTCCCTCTCCCTCTCTTTCCCTCTTTCTGCCTGCCTACCTACATACCTACCTACCTATCTACCTACTGTATTTCTCCCTCTCCCTCTCCCTCTCTATCCACCTACCTACCTACCTACCTACCTACCTACCTACCTACCTACCTACCTACCTACCTACCTACTGTATTTCTCCTTCTCCCTCTCTATCCACCTACCTACCTACCTACCTACCTACCTACCTACCTACCTACCTACCTACCTACCTACTGTATTTCTCCCTCTCCCTCTCTATCCCCCTACCTATCTACCTACCTACCTATCTACCTGCCTGCCTGCCTGCCTACCTACCATATCTACCTACCTACCTACCTACCTACCTACCTACTGTATTTCTCCCTCTCCCTCTCTATCCCTTTACCTACCTACCTACCTACCTACCTACCTACCTACCTACCTACCTACCTACCTACCTACCTACCTACTGTATTTCTCCCTCTCCCTCTCTTTCCCTCTTTCTGCCTGCCTACCTACATACCTACCTACCTATCTACCTACTGTATTTATCTCTCCCACTCTCTCCCCCTACCTACCAACTTACCTACCTATTGTATTTTTTCCACTCCCTCTCTATGCCCCTACCTACCTACCTATCTACTGTATTTCTCCCTCTCCCTCTCTATCCCTCTACCTACCTACCTACCTACCTACCTACCTACCTACCTACCTACCTACCCACCCACCCACCCACCCACCCACCGACCTACCTACCTACCTACCTACCTACCTACCTACCTACCTACCTACCTACCTATCTACCTATTGTATTTCTTTCTCTCTCTCTATCCCTCTACCTACCTACCTACCTACCTATTGTATTTCTCCCTCTCCCTCTCCCTCTCTATCCCCCTACCTACCTACCTACCTACCTACCTACCTACCTACCTACCTACCTACTGTATTTCTCCCTCTCCCTCTCCCTCTCTATCCACCTACCTACCTACCTACCTACCTACCTACCTACCTACCTACATGCTGTATTTCTCCTTCTCCCTCTCTATCCACCTACCTACCTACCTACCTACCTACCTACCTACCTACCTACCTACCTTCCTACCTACCTACCTACCTACCTACCTACCTATCTACCTACCTACCTACCTACCTACCTACCTACATACCTACTGTATTTCTCCCTCTCGCTCTCTATCCCTCTATCTACCTCCTACCTACCTACCTACTGTATTTCTCCCTCTCCCTCTCTATCCCTCTACCTACCTACCTACCTACCTACCTACCTACCTACCTACCTACCTACCTACCTACCTACCTACCTACCTACCTACCTACCTACCTACTGTATTTCTCCCTCTCCCTCTCTTTCCCTCTTTCTGCCTGCCTACCTACATACCTACCTACCTATCTACCTACTGTATTTATCTCTCCCACTCTCTCCCCCTACCTACCTACTTACCTACCTATTGTATTTTTCCCACTCCCTCTCTATGCCCCTACCTACCTACCTATCTACTGTATTTCTCCCTCTCCCTCTCTATCCCTCTACATACCTACATACCTACCTACCTACCTACCTACCTACCTACCTACCTACCTACCTACCTATCTACCTATTGTATTTCTCCATCTCCCTCTCTATCCCCCTACCTACCTACCTACCTACCTACCTACCTACCTACCTACCTACCTACCTACCTACCTACCTACTGTATTTCTCCCTCTCCCTCTCTATTCACCTACCTACCTACCTACCTACCTACCTACCTACCTACCTACCTACTGTATATCTCCCTCTCCCTCTCTTTCCCTCTTTCTGCCTGCCTGCCTACATACCTACCTACCTATCTACCTACTGTATTTATCTCTCCCACTCTCTCCCCCTACCTACCTACTTACCTACCTATTGTATTTTTCCACTCCCTCTCTATGCCCCTACCTACCTACCTATCTACTGTATTTCTCCCTCTCCCTCTCTATCCCTCTACCTACCTACCTACCTACCTACCTACCTACCCACCCACCCACCCACCGACCTACCTACCTACCTACCTACCTACCTACCTACCTACCTACCTACCTACCTACCTACCTATCTACCTATTGTATTTCTCTCTCTCTCTCTATCCCTCTACCTACCTACCTACCTATTGTATTTCTCCCTCTCCCTCTCCCTCTCTATCCCCCTACCTACCTACCTACCTACCTACCTACCTACCTACCTACTGTATTTCTCCCTCTCCCTCTCCCTCTCTATCCACCTACCTACCTACCTACCTACCTACCTACATACCTACCTACCTACCTACCTACCTACCTACCTACCTACCTACCTACCTACCTACCTACATGCTGTATTTCTCCTTCTCCCTCTCTATCCACCTACCTACCTACCTACCTACCTACCTACCTACCTACCTACCTACCTTCCTTCCTACCTACCTACCTACCTACCTACCTACCTACCTACCTACCTACCTACCTACCTACCTACCTACCTACCTACTGTATTTCTCCCTCTCGCTCTCTATCCCTCTATCTACCTCCTACCTACCTACCTACTGTATTTCTCCCTCTCCCTCTCTATCCCTCTACCTACCTACCTACCTACTGTATTTCTCCCTCTCCCTCTCTCTCCCCCTACCTACCTACTTACCTACCTATTGTATTTTTCCCACTCCCTCTCTATGCCCCTACCTACCTACCTATCTACTGTATTTCTCCCTCTCCCTCTCTATCCCTCTACCTACCTACCTACCTACCTACCTACCTACCTACCTACCTACCTACCTACCTACCTACCTACCTACCTACCTACTGTATTTCTCCTTCTCCCTCTCTATCCACCTACCTACCTACCTGCCTACCTACCTTCCTACCTACCTACCTACCTACCTACCTACCTACCTACCTACCTACTGTATTTCTCCCTCTCCCCCTCTTTCCCTCTTTCTGCCTTCCTACCTACCTACCTACCTACCTACCTACCTACCTACCTACCTACCTACTGTATTTCTCCCTCTCCCTCTCCCTCTCTATCCAACTACCTACCTACCTACCTACCTACTTACCTACCTACCTACCTACCTACCTACCTACCTACCTACCTACCTAACTAACTAACTAACTAACTAACTAACTAACTAACTAACTAACTAACTACTGTATTTGTCTCTGTCCCCCTACCTACCTACCTACCTACCTATCTACCTATCTACCTACCTACCTATTGTATTTCTCTCTCTCCCCCTCTTTCCCTCTTTCTGCCTTCCTACCTACCTACCTACCTACCTATCTACCTACCTACCTACCTACCTACCTACCTACTGTATTTCTCCCTCTCCCTCTCCCTCTCTATCCAACTACCTACCTACCTACCTACCTACCTACCTACCTACCTACCTACCTATCTACCTATTGTATTTCTTTCTCTCTCTCTATCCCTCTACCTACCTACCTACCTACCTATTGTATTTCTCCCTCTCCCTCTCCCTCTCTATCCCCCTACCTACCTACCTACCTACCTACCTACCTACCTACCTACCTACTGTATTTCTCCCTCTCCCTCTCCCTCTCTATCCACCTACCTACCTACCTACCTACCTACCTACCTACCTACCTACCTACCTACCTACCTACATGCTGTATTTCTCCTTCTCCCTCTCTATCCACCTACCTACCTACCTACCTACCTACCTTCCTACCTACCTACCTACCTACCTACCTACCTACCTACCTACCTACCTACCTACCTACCTACATACCTACTGTATTTCTTCCTCTCGCTCTCTATCCCTCTATCTACCTCCTACCTACCTACCTACTGTATTTCTCCCTCTCCCTCTCTATCCCTCTACCTACCTACCTACCTACCTACCTACTGTATTTCTCCCTCTCCCTCTCTATCCCTTTACCTACCTACCTACCTACCTACCTACCTACCTACCTACCTACCTACCTACCTACCTACCTACCTACTGTATTTCTCCCTCTCCCTCTCTTTCCCTCTTTCTGCCTGCCTACCTACATACCTACCTACCTATCTACCTACTGTATTTATCTCTCCCACTCTCTCCCCCTACCTACCTACTTACCTACCTATTGTATTTTTCCCACTCCCTCTCTATGCCCCTACCTACCTACCTATCTACTGTATTTCTCCCTCTCCCTCTCTATCCCTCTACATACCTACATACCTACCTACCTACCTACCTATCTACCTATTGTATTTCTCTCTCTCTCTCTATCCCTCTACTTACCTACCTACCTACCTACCTACCTACCTACCTACCTACCTACCTACCTACCTACCTATCTACCTATTGTATTTCTCCATCTCCCTCTCTATCCCCCTACCTACCTACCTACCTACCTACCTACCTACCTACCTACCTACCTACCTACCTACTGTATTTCTCCCTCTCCCTCTCTATTCACCTACCTACCTACCTACCTACCTACCTACCTACCTACCTACTGTATATCTCCCTCTCCCTCTCTTTCCCTCTTTCTGCCTGCCTGCCTACATACCTACCTACCTATCTACCTACTGTATTTATCTCTCCCACTCTCTCCCCCTACCTACCTACTTACCTACCTATTGTATTTTTCCACTCCCTCTCTATGCCCCTACCTACCTACCTATCTACTGTATTTCTCCCTCTCCCTCTCTATCCCTCTACCTACCTACCTACCTACCTACCTACCTACCCACCCACCCACCCACCGACCTACCTACCTACCTACCTACCTACCTACCTACCTACCTACCTACCTACCTACCTACCTACCTACCTACCTACCTACCTATCTATTGTATTTCTCTCTCTCTCTCTATCCCTCTACCTACCTACCTACCTATTGTATTTCTCCCTCTCCCTCTCCCTCTCTATCCCCCTACCTACCTACCTACCTACCTACCTACCTACTGTATTTCTCCCTCTCCCTCTCCCTCTCTATCCACCTACCTACCTACCTACCTACCTACCTACATACCTACCTACCTACCTACCTACCTACCTACCTACCTACCTACATGCTGTATTTCTCCTTCTCCCTCTCTATCCACCTACCTACCTACCTACCTACCTACCTACCTACCTACCTTCCTTCCTACCTACCTACCTACCTACCTACCTACCTACCTACCTACCTACCTACCTACCTACCTACCTACCTACTGTATTTCTCCCTCTCGCTCTCTATCCCTCTATCTACCTCCTACCTACCTACCTACTGTATTTCTCCCTCTCCCTCTCTATCCCTCTACCTACCTACCTACCTACTGTATTTCTCCCTCTCTCTCCCCCTACCTACCTACTTACCTACCTATTGTATTTTTCCCACTCCCTCTCTATGCCCCCTACCTACCTACCTATCTACTGTATTTCTCCCTCTCCCTCTCTATCCCTCTACATACCTACATACCTACCTACCTACCTACCTACCTACCTACCTATCTACCTATTGTATTTCTCTCTCTCTCTCTATCCCTCTACTTACCTACCTACCTACCTACCTACCTACCTACCTACCTACCTACCTACCTACCTACCTACCTACTGTATTTCTCCCTCTCCCTCTCTATCCCCCTACCTACCTACCTACCTACCTACCTACCTACCTACCTACCTACCTACCTACCTACCTACCTACCTACCTACCTACTGTATTTTCTCCTTCTCCCTCTCTATCCACCTACCTACCTACCTACCTACCTACCTTCCTACCTACCTACCTACCTACCTACCTACCTACCTACCTACCTACCTACCTACCTACCTACCTACCTACCTACCTACTGTATTTCTCCCTCTCCCCCTCTTTCCCTCTTTCTGCCTTCCTACCTACCTACCTACCTACCTACCTACCTACCTACCTACCTACCTACTGTATTTCTCCCTCTCCCTCTCCCTCTCTATCCAACTACCTACCTACCTACCTACCTACTTACCTACCTACCTACCTACCTACCTACCTACCTACCTAACTAACTAACTAACTAACTAACTAACTAACTAACTAACTAACTAACTACTGTATTTGTCTCTGTCCCCCTACCTACCTACCTACCTACCTATCTACCTATCTACCTACCTACCTATTGTATTTCTCTCTCTCCCCCTCTTTCCCTCTTTCTGCCTTCCTACCTACCTACCTACCTACCTACCTACCTACCTACCTACCTACCTACTGTATTTCTCCCTCTCCCTCTCCCTCTCTATCCAACTACCTACCTACCTACCTACCTACCTACCTACCTACCTACCTACCTACCTACCTACCTACTGTATTTCTCCCTCTCCCTCTCTATCCCCCTACCTACCTACCTACCTACCTACCTACCTACCTACCTACCTACCTACCTACCTACCTACCTACCTACTGTATTTCTCCTTCTCCCTCTCTATCCACCTACCTACCTACCTACCTACCTTCCTACCTACCTACCTACCTACCTACCTACCTACCTACCTACTGTATTTCTCCCTCTCCCTCTCCCTCTCTATCCACCTACCTACCTACCTACCTACCTACCTACCTACCTACCTACATGCTGTATTTCTCCTTCTCCCTCTCTATCCCTCTACCTACCTACCTACCTACCTACCTACCTACCTACCTACCTACCTACCTACCTACCTACCTACCTACCTACTGTATTTCTCCCTCTCCCTCTCTTTCCCTCTTTCTGCCTGCCTACCTACATACCTACCTACCTATCTACCTACTGTATTTATCTCTCCCACTCTCTCCCCCTACCTACCTACTTAACTACCTATTGTATTTTTCCCACTCCCTCTCTATGCCCCTACCTACCTACCTATCTACTGTATTTCTCCCTCTCCCTCTCTATCCCTCTACATACCTACATACCTACCTACCTACCTACCTACCTATCTACCTATTGTATTTCTCTCTCTCTCTCTATCCCTCTACTTACCTACCTACCTACCTACCTACCTACCTACCTACCTACCTACCTATCTACCTATTGTATTTCTCCATCTCCCTCTCTATCCCCCTACCTACCTACCTACCTACCTACCTACCTACCTACCTACCTACCTACCTACCTACCTACCTACCTACCTACCTACCTACCTACCTACATACCTACTGTATTTCTCCCTCTCGCTCTCTATCCCTCTATCTACCTCCTACCTACCTACCTACTGTATTTCTCCCTCTCCCTCTCTATCCCTCTACCTACCTACCTACCTACCTACCTACCTACTGTATTTCTCCCTCTCCCCTCTCTATCCCTTTACCTACCTACCTACCTACCTACCTACCTACCTACCTACCTACCTACCTACCTACCTACCTACCTACTGTATTTCTCCCTCTCCCTCTCTTTCCCTCTTTCTGCCTGCCTACCTACATACCTACCTACCTATCTACCTACTGTATTTATCTCTCCCACTCTCTCCCCCTACCTACCTACTTACCTACCTATTGTATTTTTCCCACTCCCTCTCTATGCCCCTACCTACCTACCTATCTACTGTATTTCTCCCTCTCCCTCTCTATCCCTCTACATACCTACCTACCTACCTACCTACCTACCTACCTATCTACCTATTGTATTTCTCTCTCTCTCTCTATCCCTCTACTTACCTACCTACCTACCTACCTACCTACCTACCTACCTACCTATCTACCTATTGTATTTCTCCCTCTCCCTCTCTTTCCCTCTTTCTGCCTGCCTACCTACATACCTACCTACCTATCTACCTACTGTATTTATCTCTCCCACTCTCTCCCCCCTACCTACCTACTTACCTACCTATTGTATTTTTCCCACTCCCTCTCTATGCCCCTACCTACCTACCTATCTACTGTATTTCTCCCTCTCCCTCTCTATCCCTCTACATACCTACCTACCTACCTACCTACCTACCTACCTACCTATCTACCTATTGTATTTCTCTCTCTCTCTCTATCCCTCTACTTACCTACCTACCTACCTACCTACCTACCTACCTACCTACTGTATTTCTCCCTCTCCCCCTCTTTCCCTCTTTCTGCCTTCCTACCTACCTACCTACCTACCTACCTACCTACCTACCTACCTACTGTATTTCTCCCTCTCCCTCTCCCTCTCTATCCAACTACCTACCTACCTACCTACCTACCTACTTACTTACCTACCTACCTACCTACCTACCTACCTACCTACCTACCTAACTAACTAACTAACTAACTAACTAACTAACTAACTAACTAACTAACTACTGTATTTGTCTCTGTCCCCCTACCTACCTACCTACCTACCTATCTACCTATCTACCTACCTACCTATTGTATTTCTCTCTCTCCCCCTCTTTCCCTCTTTCTGCCTTCCTACCTACCTACCTACCTACCTACCTACCTACCTACCTACCTACCTACTGTATTTCTCCCTCTCCCTCTCCCTCTCTATCCAACTACCTACCTACCTACCTACCTACCTACCTACCTACCTACCTACCTACCTACCTACTGTATTTCTCCCTCTCCCTCTCTATCCCCCTACCTACCTACCTACCTACCTACCTACCTACCTACCTACCTACCTACCTACCTACCTACCTACCTACCTACCTACCTACCTACTGTATTTCTCCTTCTCCCTCTCTATCCACCTACCTACCTACCTACCTACCTTCCTACCTACCTACCTACCTACCTACCTACCTACCTACCTACCTACCTACCTACCTACCTACTGTATTTCTCCCTCTCCCTCTCCCTCTCTATCCACCTACCTACCTACCTACCTACCTACCTACCTACCTACATGCTGTATTTCTCCTTCTCCCTCTCTATCCCTCTACCTACCTACCTACCTACCTACCTACCTACCTACCTACCTACCTACCTACCTACCTACCTACCTACCTACCTACTGTATTTCTCCCTCTCCCTCTCTTTCCCTCTTTCTGCCTGCCTACCTACATACCTACCTACCTATCTACCTACTGTATTTATCTCTCCCACTCTCTCCCCCTACCTACCTACTTAACTACCTATTGTATTTTTCCCACTCCCTCTCTATGCCCCTACCTACCTACCTATCTACTGTATTTCTCCCTCTCCCTCTCTATCCCTCTACATACCTACATACCTACCTACCTACCTACCTACCTATCTACCTATTGTATTTCTCTCTCTCTCTCTATCCCTCTACTTACCTACCTACCTACCTACCTACCTACCTACCTACCTACCTACCTACCTATCTACCTATTGTATTTCTCCATCTCCCTCTCTATCCCCCTACCTACCTACCTACCTA
The DNA here is from genome assembly GCA_039707465.1 of Rhabdophis nuchalis. Classification (NCBI taxonomy): domain Eukaryota; kingdom Metazoa; phylum Chordata; class Lepidosauria; order Squamata; family Natricidae; genus Rhabdophis; species Rhabdophis nuchalis. The sequence goes on from CM077650.1 coordinate 58,482,291, forward strand.
CCTACCTACCTACCTACCTACCTACCTACCTACCTACCTACCTACCTACCTACCTACCTACCTACCTACCTACCT
>CM077650.1:58502465-58509965 GCA_039707465.1 Rhabdophis nuchalis
TGGTGGACAATGTTGATGTTCGTGTTATCTCCTGTGTAACGGACCTGCATTCCAGGATGGTGAAGACCTGCCCACCTGATGTTGGAGATGGAAGCATATTGGACAATGCATAGGGGGGGTTTGGGGATTGGGTTGGGCTTAAGCTTAATACTTTCTGTTCGCGCCTAAACTAATCATTCTCAGCTTTACTTGGTCTGTACGCTATCGTAACTTAGTAAAAGAAGCCTTTAACATTTCAAAGAAATGTCTAAGTGTGGTCTTTCCTGAGTCAACGAAGAAGCAGGCCTGACATTAAGCTGAGAATCACAAAAAACCAAAAACCTGCCCTGATGTCGGACCCTTCACAAGAGGAGCCTCCGTTGGTAGAGGTCCTGCCTGAAAACATTTTGGGAGCTGAAGCATCGCATCCTCCTGTTCAAACTGAAGGGATCAGGTCAGTGATGGAAGGTTTGGCTGGCCTAGATCTAAATCTGGCAGCCGAAGAATCAGTCAAACCTAAACGTTGGTCTGAAGGGGTAGGAATGAGTGGGGTAAACGTCTCCAGACGACGACTTTCCCCAAAGAAAGTCATTCCGGAGCTCCAAAGAGAGGAGAATGAACTAAGGGAGATGGCTCAGGACTTACTCCGTCAGGCAGATGAGAAGAAATTAGCCCTGGAAAAAATCTGGGGGAGGGAGGCGGAACGCCAACAGGCAAGAGGTTCACAGGCAGCTCCGGGGGGCCGAAGCAGGGTTTCAACACCCTCCCCCCCTCCTCAAGCCGGCAGGGAATTACGGAGGGAGACAGCTTCTGCCAGGCAAAGCAGGAGAGCAACGCCCTCCCCCCCCCCTCAGGCTGGAAGGGAAGCCAACCCCATTAACCCCCGCCGACTTGCTAAACTGCCTCCTTTGGGTGTGAAATATAATGGAAGTGCCGACAAACTGGCGTTTTTTCTAATTCACGTCGATAATTTCATGCAGTTTTACGCAGCTGATATGGATGATGAAATCAAAATCAGAATTGTATCTATGACCTTAGAAGATCAAGCTTCTGATTGGTTGGTTTCTTTGCATAATTGCCATTCACCAGCATTGCGTGACTTTGATCGCTTCATGAATGCTCTTAGAAGGCGTTTTGAAGACCCCCGTGTGCAGAGGAAAGCAAAAATGAAACTAAAATGTTTGCAACAGGGGGACATGTCTATTCAGGCTTACACACAGACTTTTCAACAGCTATCAGTGTTTATGACTGGTTATTCTGAACAAGCCCTGATGGATATTTATGTTGATGGGCTGAATAAGGATATTTATCAAACATGTGTGAACAGATTTCGTCCAGAGACTTTGAATGACTGGATAGATTTAGCTTCGGATGTTGAATTGGATCAAGCACATTTACAAGATCCAGGCCGCTTGGAGAGAAAAACACAGGAAGATAGCCCCAAATCTCACCCACCTGCGAGGGAGAAAAGCATTCAAAAGGGGGAGGGGAGACCAACCCAACCTCGTTCAGGCAGCTGTTATCGCTGTGGCAAGGAGGGGCACTGGGCAGACAAATGCCGGTCAAAACCAATTCCACGCCCACTTTCTTCTTCGGACCGGAAACAGCCCAAGACACCAACTGTGCGCGCCAGACCGGCTATGAGTGGAATGGAGCCCATCAATCTTCCTGTTGACCAGCCCTCCCCGGAACCCGATGATTGGGAAGCGTCTTCAGACTCTTCTGACGACAACTTGGTGAGTCATCACTCCGGGCCCCTTTATATTAATTTAGTGCTTTTAGCTCCATCTACTGGGCGTACATGCAATGTGCAGGCTCTCATTGATTCTGGGTGTTCGAAAACTCTCATAAGCCAAGACATAGTGGATAAAATGGGTTTCCACCTTAAAACCTTAAAAACTCCCATAGCCTTTTGCCAAATGGATGGTTCTGTAGCTGGGGGTACCCCGGCATCTTTTATCACCGAACCAATTCATGTCTCTATAGGCACGGGCCATACTGAGACCATCAATTTTATTGTAACTGCCATTGCCGATAATGATGTAATTTTGGGGGTCAATTGGCTTCGCAAATGGAATCCTATTATAAACTGGAAGGAAAGTTGGGTACGCATACCTTTAACCCTACCAGAACACACCTCTCTTCCATCAGAAGTTGATCAACCACCCCCCCATGTTGAACCTGCTGCACCTTTATTGGGTTTCCCATCACCCGAATCCATACCAGGCGAGGAGAAAATTCCCAAAGAATATTGGGACCTAAAGGATGCTTTCAGTGAAAGATCTTGTGATTCCCTTCCTCCTCATAGAGCTACTGACTGTTCAATTGATTTTCTTCCTGGGGTTCAATTACCCAAACCTCGTATATACTCCATGACCCCGCGGGAGATGGAGGAATTACGTAAATTCATCGATAAAAACCTTCAAAGGGGTTTCATTGAACCGGCTAGGCCCCGTGTGGCCGCACCGGTTATGTTTAGAGAAAAAAAAGATGGTACTCTACGATTGATACAGGACTATTCATATCTCAACACCATTTGTGAACACAATATTTACCCCCTTCCGCTCATGAAAGACATGCTGGCTCACCTGGCTACCGGTAAGATTTTTACAAAATTGGACTTACGTGAAGCCTATTACAGAGTCAGGATTAAAGAGGGGGACGAATGGAAAACAGCTTTTAACTGTCCACTCGGGTGTTTCCAATTCAAAGTCCTCCCTTTCGGTCTTCAAGGTGCTCCTTCGGTGTTCATGCAATTAATAAACGAGGTTCTCCACGAGCACCTTTACAAGGGAGTAATTGTTTACATTGATGACATTGTCGTCTACTCGCAAACACATGACGAGCACATTAAACTGGTGCGCTCCGTGTTAAACAAGTTGCGTTCCGCTGAACTTTATGCCAAACTTTCTAAGTGTGAGTTTCACCAGGACAGAATTGACTATTTAGGTTACCGCATCTCCTCTGAGGGAGTAGAAATGGATCCTGCTAAAGTCAAGGCGGTAACGGAGTGGGCCCCTCCCCGTACCCGTAAACAATTGCAAAGTTTTTTAGGATTTGCAAATTTTTACCGCCAATTTATTCCGTCATTCGCTGATATTGCCTTGCCCATTACGAACCTTCTGAAAACAAAAGGAGAAGGCAAACCTCGTCCAGGAACCCCTCTCAAATGGACGATGGAGTGTCAAGCCGCTTTCGAAAAGCTAAAAAGGTTGTTTGCGGCTGAGCCTGTTCTCAAACACCCCGATGTGAATTCCCCATTTGTAATTCAGGCAGATGCAAGTGATGTCGCGGTGGGAGCAGTCCTTTTACAGCTCAATCAGCAAGGCCAATTACAACCATGCGCTTACACCTCTCGGAAACTCACTGCGTCCGAACGTGGTTGGGCGATTTGGGAAAAAGAAGCTTTTGCTGTTCGGTGGGCTCTCATGACTTGGCGTCATTTTCTTGAGGGTGCCCCGCATCCTTTCGAGGTCTGGACAGACCATAAAAACTTGGAGGCTCTTACCTCCTCTCGGAAATTGTCCCCAAGGCAACTTCGTTGGGCTCATTTTTTCCATCGTTTCAATTTCCACCTCAAATACATCCCTGGGGGCAAAAACTTCATGGCTGATGCGCTTTCCAGATTGCCTCAGTATGATGTCTCTAAACTCACCGTTGTACAACCCATCATGCCACTCACTTTACCTGCTTCTCCGGTGTCTACTTTAACCCAAACTACTGTTCAAACTACTCCACCTGCTGACCTGATTGCTCGTATAAAGGAGGAATTACTTACTGATGATTGGTATTCGACTCACTCAGGTGATTGTACTACCAGAGATGATCTTCCCTGGATTGGCTCGAAGATCTATGTTCCTGCTACTTTGCGTCCTTTTGTCTTGCAACGCGCACACGACTCACGTTTGGCTGGCCATTTCGGTTTCGTTAAGACTATTCATCTTGTCAAGAGACAATTCTGGTGGCCTTCAATGAAGAAAGATGTCGAATCGTATATTGCCAGTTGCCCTGTATGTGCGGTTTCGAAACGGGCGCCGGGCAAGCCTCAGGGTCTTCTCCAGTCTGTAGCTGCGCCGGAAAGGCCTTGGAAGGAAATTTCAATGGACTTTATAGTTGATCTTCCACCCAGTCAGGGTTATACCGTTATCTGGGTAGTTACCGATCTCTTTTCTAAACAAGTTCATTTTGTCCCCTGTACGAAAATTCCTTCTTCTAAAACTCTAGCCCGCCTGTTCGTTTCTCATATCTATCGTTCTCATGGCGTCCCGCAACGCATCATCTCCGATAGAGGAACACAATTTGCTTCCCATTTTTGGAAGGAGTTTTTGAGAATGATTGGCTCCGCCCAGAGCTTAAGCTCCGCCTACCACCCTCAGACGAATGGATCTTGTGAAAGGGTTAATTCCGTTCTCGAACAGTACTTACGTTGTTTTATTAATTTTCAACAAGATGATTGGGCTGATCTTCTCGTACATGCCGAGGTGGCGTATAATAACTCTGTTCACTCTAGTACGAATATGACCCCCTTTAAAATCATCTACGGACAGGACTTTGTGCCCATTCCCGAACTGCCTCACGACTCGACGACAGTTCCCTCTTTAGCTGACTGGTCCTCTAGACTGTCCTCTGTTTGGCCGGTTCTCCGAAAAACTTTGAATGATGCCCATGATTCGCACAAGTTGTACGCTGACAAGAAACGGGCAGTACCTCCATCCTACAAAGTTGGTGATCAGGTTTATGTGTCTACCAAAAATTTGGATAGTCCCCAAAAATGCAAGAAGCTGGGTCCCAAATTTGTTGGTCCTTTCACGATCACAAAAATTATCAGCTCTGTGTCGGTCCGTTTGGATCTCCCCAAGACCTACCGACGACTGTACCCTGTATTCCATGTTAATTTACTGAAGCCTGCTCGTACCTCCCATCTTCGCAAAACATTACCTGCTACTCCTACACCTACCATGGTTGATGGTCATCAGCATTATGAGGTCCGGGACATTTTGGACTCCAGAATCCGCAGGAATAAAACACAGTTCCTGGTCATGTGGAAAGATTTTCCCCCTTCTCATAACGAATGGGTGGATAAAGAGCATCTCAAAGCTCCTAAACTGGTACGCCAGTTTTATGCCAAATATCCACACAAACCCTGACTCTTTTTTCCTTCTCCTCTCTGTTGTTTTGTCTCTCCTTTCTTGTTTTTCAGGTATAGCCTCTCGTGTGCCTATTGCTGCCCTATATTTCCCGCTGTTCCTGGAGGAGGTCCGGATGTCAGTCTCGCGAGTTCCTGCTTCGCTGTCATGGAAACGGGGAGGGTGGGGGTTTGGGATGAGTGTGTTCTGCTGGTGGACAATGTTGATGTTCGTGTTATCTCCTGTGTAACGGACCTGCATTCCAGGATGGTGAAGACCTGCCCACCTGATGTTGGAGATGGAAGCATATTGGACAATGCATAGGGGGGGTTTGGGGATTGGGTTGGGCTTAAGCTTAATACTTTCTGTTCGCGCCTAAACTAATCATTCTCAGCTTTACTTGGTCTGTACGCTATCGTAACTTAGTAAAAGAAGCCTTTAACATTTCAAAGAAATGTCTAAGTGTGGTCTTTCCTGAGTCAACGAAGAAGCAGGCCTGACAGATAGATAGATAGATAGATAGATAGATAGATAGATAGATAGATAGATAGATAGATAGATGATAGATAGATTGATGGATCGATAGATGATAGATAGATAGATAGATAGATAGATAGATAGATAGATAGATAGATCAATAGATAGATAGATTGATAGATCGATAGATGATAGATAGATAGATAGATAGATAGATAGATAGATAGATAGATAGATAGATAGATAGACAGACAGACACAATGAATAACTAGAAAGATAGATGATAGATAGACAGATCGATCGATAGATAGATAGATAGATAGATAGATAGATAGATAGATAGATAGAAAGATAGAAAGATAGACAGACAGACACAATGAACAACTAGAAAGATAGACGATAGATAGATAGATCAATAGATAGATAGATAGATAGATAGATAGATAGATAGATAGATAGATAGATAGATAGATAGATAGATAGATAGATAGATAGATAGATAGATCAATAGATAGATAGATTGATAGATCGATAGATGATAGATAGATAGATAGATAGATAGATAGATAGATAGATAGATAGATAGATAGATAGATAGACAGACAGACCGATAGAATGATAGAAAGACACAATGAATAAATGGAAAGGAAGGCAGGCAGGCAGGATTGAAATTAGCTCTCTTAAAGTCTAAGACTCTAGTTTGACTTTGTTCAACAACTTAACTTAGATAGATAGATAGATAGATAGATAGATAGATAGATAGATAGATAGATAGATAGATAGATAGATAGATAGATAGATAGATAGATAGATAGATAGATAGATTGATGGATCGATAGATGATAGATAGATAGATAGATAGATAGATAGATAGATAGATAGATAGATAGATAGATAGATCAATAGATAGATAGATTGATAGATCGATAGATGATAGATAGATAGATAGATAGATAGATAGATAGATAGATAGATAGATAGATAGATAGATAGACAGACAGACACAATGAATAACTAGAAAGATAGATGATAGATAGACAGATCGATAGATCGATAGATAGATAGATAGATAGATAGATAGATAGATAGATAGATAGATAGATAGATAGATAGATAGATAGATAGATAGAAAGATAGAAAGATAGACAGACAGACACAATGAACAACTAGAAAGATAGACGATAGATAGATAGATCAATAGATAGATAGATAGATAGATAGATAGATAGATAGATAGATAGATAGATAGATAGATAGATAGATAGATAGATAGATGATAGATAGATAGATAGATAGATAGATAGATAGATAGATAGATAGATAGATAGATAGATAGATAGATAGATTGATAGATAGATAGACAGACAGACAGACAGACCGATAGAATGATAGAAAGACACAATGAATAAATGGAAAGGAAGGCAGGCAGGCAGGATTGAAATTAGCTCTCTTAAAGTCTAAGACTCTAGTTTGACTTTGTTCAACAACTTAACTTAGATAGATAGATAGATAGATAGATAGATAGATAGATAGATAGATAGATAGATAGATAGATAGATAGATAGATAGATAGATAGATAGATAGATAGATAGATAGATAGATAGATAGATAGATAGATAGATAGATAGATAGATAGATAGATATGCAGGCAGGCAGGCAGGTAGGCTGGCTGGCTGGCTGGCTGGCTGGCTGGCTGGCTGGCTGGCTGGCTGGCTGGCTGGCTGGCTGGCTGGCTGGCTGGCTGGCTGGCTGGCTGGCTGGCTGGCTGGCTGGCTGGCTGGCTGGCTGGCTGGCTGGCTGGCTGGCTGGCTGGCTGGCTGGCTGGCTGGCTGGATGGATGGATGGATGAATGGATGGATGGATAGATGGATAGATGTATAGATGGGTGGGTAGGTGGGTAGGTAGGTAGGTAGGTAG
>CM077650.1:58514965-58522465 GCA_039707465.1 Rhabdophis nuchalis
ATAGATAGATAGATAGATAGATAGATAGATAGATAGATAGATAGATAGATAGATAGATAGATAGATAGATAGATAGATAGATAGATAGATAGATAGATAGATAGATAGATAGATAGATAGATAGATAGATATGCAGGCAGGCAGGCAGGTAGGCTGGCTGGCTGGCTGGCTGGCTGGCTGGCTGGCTGGCTGGCTGGCTGGCTGGCTGGCTGGCTGGCTGGCTGGCTGGCTGGCTGGCTGGCTGGCTGGCTGGCTGGCTGGCTGGCTGGCTGGCTGGCTGGCTGGATGGATGAATGGATGGATGGATAGATGGATAGATGTATAGATGGGTGGGTAGGTGGGTAGGTAGGTAGGTAGGTAGGTAGGTAGGTAGGTAGGTAGGTAGGTAGGTAGGTAGGTAGATAGATAGATAGATAGATAGATAGATAGATAGATAGATAGATAGATAGATAGATAGATAGATAGATAGATAGATAGATAGATAGATAGATAGATAGATAGATAGATAGATAGATAGATAGATAGATAGATAGATAGATAGATAGATAGATAGAAAGATAGACAGACAGACACAATGAACAACTAGAAAGATAGATGATAGATAGATAGATCAATAGATAGATAGATAGATAGATAGATAGATAGATAGATAGATAGATAGATAGATAGATAGATAGATAGATAGAAAGATAGAAAGATAGACAGACAGACACAATGAATAACTAGAAAGATAGATGATAGATAGATAGATCAATAGATAGATAGATAGATAGATAGATAGATAGATAGATAGATAGATAGATAGATAGATGATAGATAGATAGATAGATAGATAGATAGATAGATAGATAGATAGATAGATAGATAGACAGACACAATGAATAACTAGAAAGATAGATGATAGATAGATAGATCAATAGATAGATAGATAGATGATAGATAGATTGATAGATAGAAAGATAGATAGATAGATAGATGATAGATAGATTGATTGATAGATAGATAGACAGACAGACAGACAGACAGACAGACAGACAGATAGAATGATAGAAAGACACAATGAATAAATAGAAAGGAAGGCAGGCAGGCAGGATTGAAATTAGCTCTCTTAAAGTCTAAGACTCTAGTTTGACTTTGTTCAACAACTTAACTTAGATAGATAGATAGATAGATAGATAGATAGATAGATAGATAGATAGATAGATAGATAGATAGATAGATAGATAGATAGATAGATAGATAGATAGATAGATAGATAGATAGATAGATAGATAGATAGATAGATATGCAGGCAGGCAGGCAGGCAGGCTGGCTGGCTGGCTGGCTGGCTGGCTGGCTGGCTGGCTGGCTGGCTGGCTGGCTGGCTGGCTGGCTGGCTGGCTGGCTGGCTGGCTGGCTGGCTGGCTGGCTGGCTGGCTGGCTGGCTGGCTGGCTGGCTGGCTGGCTGGCTGGCTGGCTGGCTGGCTGGCTGGCTGGCTGGCTGGCTGGCTGGCTGGCTGGCTGGATGGATGAATGGATGGATGGATAGATGGATAGATGTATAGATGGGTGGGTAGGTGGGTAGGTAGGTAGGTAGGTAGGTAGGTAGGTAGGTAGGTAGGTAGGTAGGTAGGTAGATAGATAGATAGATAGATAGATAGATAGATAGATAGATAGATAGATAGATAGATAGATAGATAGATAGATAGATAGATAGATAGATAGATAGATAGATAGATAGATAGAAAGATAGACAGACAGACACAATGAACAACTAGAAAGATAGATGATAGATAGATAGATCAATAGATAGATAGATAGATAGATAGATAGATAGATAGATAGATAGATAGATAGATAGATAGATAGATAGAAAGATAGAAAGATAGACAGACAGACACAATGAATAACTAGAAAGATAGATGATAGATAGATAGATCAATAGATAGATAGATAGATAGATAGATAGATAGATAGATAGATAGATAGATAGATAGATAGATAGATGATAGATGATAGATAGATAGATAGATAGATAGATAGATAGATAGATAGATAGATAGATAGATAGATAGATAGATAGATAGATAGATAGATAGATAGATAGACAGACACAATGAATAACTAGAAAGATAGATGATAGATAGATAGATCAATAGATAGATAGATAGATAGATAGATGATAGATAGATTATACAATACAATACAATAGCAGAGTTGGAAGGGACCTTGTAGGTCTTCTAGTCCAACCCCCTGCATGGGCAGGAATCTTATACCATTTCAGACAAATGGCTGTCTAACATCTTTTTAAAGACTTCCAGGGTTGGGGCATTCACAACTGCTGGAGGCAAGCTGTTCCAGAGGTTAATTGTTCTTACTGTTAGGAAATTTCTCCTTAGTTCTAAGTTGCTTCTCTCCTTGGTTAGTTTCCACCCATTGCTCCTTGTCCTGCCCCCAGGTGTCTTGGAGAAAAGTTTGACTCCCTCTTCTTTGTGGCACCCTCTGAGATATCGGAACACTGCTATCATGTCTCCCCTGGTCCTTCTCTTCATCAAACTAGACATACCCAGTTCCTGCAGCCGTTCTTCATATGTCTTAGTCTCCAGTCCTCTAATCATCTTGGTTGCTCTTCTTTGCACTCTTTCCAGAGTCTCCACGTCTTTTCTACATCGTGGCGACCAAAACTGTATGCAGTATTCCAAGTGTGGCCTTACCAAGGCACTATACAGTGGCATTAACACTTCACGCGATCTAGATTCTATCCCTCTGTTGATGCAGCCTAGAACTGTGTTGGCTTTTTTGGCAGCTGCTGCACACTGCTGGCTCATATTTAAATGGTTGTCCACTAGGATTCCGAGATCCCTCTCACAGTTGCTACTATTGAGCAAGGTACCACCTATACTGTACTTGTGCATTTGGTTTTTCTTGCCTATATGTAGGACCTTACTTTTTTCACAATTGAATTTCATTTTATTAGACAGTGCCCAATGTTCAAGTTTGTCTAGATCCTTCTGTATCTTAAGCCTATCTTCTGGAGTGTTGGCTATTCCTGCCAGCTTGGTGTCGTCTGCGAATTTGATGAGTTCCCCATTTATCCCCTCATCCAAATCGTTGATGAAGATGTTAAAGAGTACTGGGCCTAAAACAGAGCCTTGGGGGACTCCACTGCATACTTCCTTCCATGTAGATGCAGTTCCATTGAGGACTACACGTTGAGTGCGGTTGGTCAGCCAGTTACGAATCCATTTGGTGGTGGTGCTGTCTAACCCACAATTTTCTACTTTATCTAATAGTAGGTTATGGTCTACTTTATCAAATGCCTTACTGAAGTCCAGGTAAATTATATCAACAGCATTCCTCTGGTCCACTGATTTTGTTACTTTGTCAAAGAATGCAATTAGATTCGTCTGGCATGATCTGTTTTTGACAAACCCATGTTGGCTTTTGGCTATTACTTTGTTTGCTTCTAGGTGTTCACTTATTTGTTGTTTAATTATCTTTTCCAGAATCTTTCCTGGTATTGAGGTCAGGCTGATGGGTCTATAGTTTCCTGGATCTGTTTTTTTTCCTTTTTTGAAGATGGGAACCACATCTGCTCTTTTCCAGTCTTCTGGCAGTTCCCCGGTGCTCCAGGATCTCTGAAAGATATAGTTCAGTGGTTCTGAGATCTCGTCTGCCAGTTCCTTCAGAACCCTGGGGTGTAATCCATCCGGTCCTGGTGATTTGAACTCGTCCAGGGCAGACAGGTGCTCACTTACCATTTTCTTCTCTATTTCAACTTGTGTTCCTAATCTGATATTTGTGGTGCTGTTTTTGATTGATTGGACTGTTTTATCCCTTTGTGTAAAGACAGATGCAAAGAAAGAGTTAAATAGTTCTGCTTTCTCCCTGTTGCTTATCATCTTCTTGCCATTTTCTCCCAGCAGTGGACCAATTGTTTCCTTAACTTTTTTCTTATTTTTAACATGTTGGAAGAAGCTTTTTTTGTTATTTTTTACTTTTTTGGCAAGCCTTTCTTCATTGTGAGCCTTAGCTTTCCTCACTTCATCTTTACAGGCTCGGGCTATTTGCTGATATTTTGCCTTGGTTATGTCCCCCTTTTTCCACTTTTTATATTTATCCTTTTTGTCTTTCAATTTGTCAGAGAGTTCTTTATGCAGCCATGCTGGTTTCTTTTGGGAACTGTTATTTTTCTTCTTCATTGGTATTGCGCTGGACTGGGCTTTTATAATCTCATTTTTCAAAATTTCCCAAGCTTCTTGAGTTGTTTTCCCCTTGAGGATTCTCATCCATGGAATCCTTCCCAAGCTCTCTCTGAGTTTGTTGAAATTAGCTCTCTTGAAGTCTAAGACTCTAGTTTGACTTTGTTCAACTACTTTTGTTGGCATAATGTTGAATTCCAGTATTTCATGATCGCTTGCCCCCAAAGTTCCTGTAGCTTCTACACCTTCTATCATTTCCTCTCTGTTAGTGAGAATTAAGTCCAATATTGCTGATCCCCTTGTTCCCTTCTCTACCTTTTGGGAAACAAAGTTGTCTGCTAGGTTTGTTAGGAACCTGTTGGATCTTCCACTTGGTGCAGAGTTTGTTTCCCAATTGATGTCAGGGTAGTTAAAATCTCCCATTACTATTGCAGTGTGCTTCCTACATACCTTAGTTAGCTGGTTAGCAAAAAGTACATCCACTTCCTCTGCTTGGTTGGGTGGCCTGTAGTATAGACCTATGACAATATCATTCCCCCCCCAACCTTTAATATTGACCCAAATACATTCAAGATAGTTCTCATCATTGTTGTGCTCTATTTCTGTAGAGATGTAATTATTTCTTATATATAGTGCAACTCCACCTCCTCTTTTATTTGGTCTATTTCTTTTAAATAATTTAAATCCTTCTAGCTGTATGTTCCATTTGTGGGTTTCATCCCACCAAGTTTCTGTAATGGCAACAATATCGTATCTGCCCTCATTTACTTGAATTTCTAATTCACCCTGTTTATTCCTCATACTCTGTGCATTGGTGTATAGACATTTGAGTCCATTTTGATTGACCCTGTGTTTTCTGTCTACGAAACCTGTGTTATGCCTGACTATGGTTCTCTTTGCCCCTATTTCTTTGCCACTTGTATGGTTCATGTACATGGTATGGCACCCACTGTTAATTGTTTGGTTTTGCTTGACAGCAGTGTTGATAATATTACCTGCACAATTATCTATGTTACACGCACTGATAACCCTATGAATTTTAGTTTGCTGGGGACAGAAATATTCTTTATCTATTGATTCTCTGTCCCCACTATTCAGTTTAAATGTTTAGCCAGGAAATCTGTGAATTTAGTGCCAAGTAACTCAGTCCCTTTCTTGGATGGGTGCAAACCATCTCTTTTGTACAGTTTATCATTGGACCAGCTGCAGGCATCATGACTAATAAGACCAAAGCCTTCCTTTTTACACCACTCCTTTAGCCACACATTAAACTCTGCTATGCGCTGGCCCTTTCCTTTTTGTTCCTTGTATACTGGTATAACCTCTGAGAAGATAAGCCTACAACCTGTACTACTAAGTTCGTACCCCAAACTCTGGAAATCATTCTGCACAGAAGCTACATCTTTTTGGGACAGATCATTTGTGCCAAGATGTATAATAGCATCAACTTCACAGTCCTTACTTGCATTCGTGACTATCTTAAGAATACGCCTCTTGTCTCTGCTGGCTGTAGCACCCGGTAAACATCTGACATCTTTCAAAACCTCCATATCCTTACCTAAGTTTACATCTCTTACGATTGAGTCACCAATCAGGAGGTGACTTCTCTTTTTGGGTACCTTGCTCTTGTTGTGTGACTGATGCATGATCCCTGGTTCACACTTTTGCATTTCTGAAGTAGGTTCTTCACTTTGGACCACAATCCGCTGCTTATTTGAGTCGTCATTATTACCTTGACCTGTCACTTTAGTGTCCCCATTAAGATCAGCAAGGGCGCTATATCTGTTATGCTGGGACACAGCGAAAGTTTTGTGTTTGTGGGTCACAGCTCTCACCCTGCCAGATCCCACAGTTGTCCAGGCTGCTCTTCTTCTGTGGGATCTTTGCGGTAGGGGAGGCTGGTAGTGTGGCATCTCCACAGGGTGGAGTGGCCGAATTGGACACTTAATTTCTGCCTGGAGATCACAAATTACAGATTCAAGATATGTTATGTGTCTATGTAATCTATTAATTTGTCTGCAAGGGGGACAGTATCCAAATTTGAAAAGAGTACTGCGGAAGACAGGTGCAAAACAGTTATTACATTGAACTAAGCCAGTCATTTTGAAATAAAATACAATCACAGTCTTAAGCGCACAAATCTAGAATGTATTATTTCTTTTACCTTTCTCTTTCCCCCCTCCACACAGCCAGAAACTCCTCCCTTTAGCCACAAGTAGTTCAAAATGGGGAAGTCTTTACCTTTCTTCCCCCCTGCACACAGCCAGAAACTCCTCCCTTTAGCCTCAAGTGGTTCAAAAGATTGATAGATAGAAAGATAGATAGATAGATAGATGATAGATAGATTGATTGATAGATAGATAGACAGACAGACAGACAGACAGACAGACAGACAGACAGATAGAATGATAGAAAGACACAATGAATAAATAGAAAGGAAGGCAGGCAGGCAGGATTGAAATTAGCTCTCTTAAAGTCTAAGACTCTAGTTTGACTTTGTTCAACAACTTAACTTAGATAGATAGATAGATAGATCAATAGATAGATAGATAGATAGATAGATAGATAGATAGATAGATAGATAGATAGATAGATAGATAGATAGATAGATAGATAGATAGATAGATAGATAGATAGATAGGCAGGCTGGCTGGCTGGCTGGCTGGCTGGCTGGCTGGCTGGCTGGCTGGCTGGCTGGCTGGCTGGCTGGCTGGCTGGCTGGCTGGCTGGCTGGCTGGCTGGCTGGCTGGCTGGCTGGCTGGCTGGCTGGCTGGCTGGCTGGCTGGCTGGCTGGCTGGCTGGCTGGCTGGCTGGCTGGCTGGCTGGCTGGCTGGCTGGCTGGCTGGCTGGATGGATGGATGGATGGATGGATGGATGAATGGATGGATGGATAGATGGATAGATGTATAGATGGGTGGGTAGGTGGGTAGGTAGGTAGGTAGGTAGGTAGGTAGGTAGGTAGGTAGGTAGGTAGGTAGGTAGATAGATAGATAGATAGATAGATAGATAGATAGATAGATAGATAGATAGATAGATAGATAGATAGATAGATAGATAGATAGACAGACAGACACAATGAACAACTAGAAAGATAGATGATAGATAGATAGATCAATAGATAGATAGATAGATAGATAGATAGATAGATAGATGATAGATAGATAGATAGATAGATAGATAGATAGATAGATAGATAGATAGATTGATTGATAGATAGACAGACAGACAGACAGAAAGATAGAATGATAGAAAGACACAATGAATAAATGGAAAGGAAGGCAGGCAGGCAGGATTGAAATTAGCTCTCTTAAAGTCTAAG
>CM077650.1:58532465-58534965 GCA_039707465.1 Rhabdophis nuchalis
AGTCTAAGACTCTAGTTTGACTTTGTTCAACAACTTAACTTAGATAGATAGATAGATAGATAGATAGATAGATAGATAGATAGATAGATAGATAGATAGATAGATAGATAGATAGATAGATAGATAGATAGATAGATAGATAGATAGATAGATAGATAGATAGATAGATATGCAGGCAGGCAGGCAGGTAGGCTGGCTGGCTGGCTGGCTGGCTGGCTGGCTGGCTGGCTGGCTGGCTGGCTGGCTGGCTGGCTGGCTGGCTGGCTGGCTGGCTGGCTGGCTGGCTGGCTGGCTGGCTGGCTGGGGCTGGCTGGCTGGCTGGCTGGCTGGCTGGCTGGCTGGCTGGCTGGATGGATGAATGGATGGATGGATAGATGGATAGATGTATAGATGGGTGGGTAGGTGGGTAGGTAGGTAGGTAGGTAGGTAGGTAGGTAGGTAGGTAGGTAGGTAGGTAGGTAGGTAGATAGATAGATAGATAGATAGATAGATAGATAGATAGATAGATAGATAGATAGATAGATAGATAGATAGATAGATAGATAGATAGATAGATAGATAGATAGATAGATAGATAGATAGATAGATAGATAGATAGATAGATAGAAAGATAGACAGACAGACACAATGAACAACTAGAAAGATAGATGATAGATAGATAGATCAATAGATAGATAGATAGATAGATAGATAGATAGATAGATAGATAGATAGATAGATAGATAGATAGATAGATAGATAGATAGAAAGATAGAAAGATAGACAGACAGACACAATGAATAACTAGAAAGATAGATGATAGATAGATAGATCAATAGATAGATAGATAGATAGATAGATAGATAGATAGATAGATAGATAGATAGATAGATAGATAGATGATAGATGATAGATAGATAGATAGATAGATAGATAGATAGATAGATAGATAGAT
This sequence comes from Rhabdophis nuchalis, assembly GCA_039707465.1. NCBI lineage: Eukaryota > Metazoa > Chordata > Lepidosauria > Squamata > Natricidae > Rhabdophis > Rhabdophis nuchalis. The sequence goes on from CM077650.1 coordinate 58,533,400, forward strand.
AGATAGATAGATAGATAGATAGACAGACACAATGAATAACTAGAAAGATAGATGATAGATAGATAGATCAATAGATAGATAGATAGATAGATAGATGATAGATAGATTGATAGATAGAAAGATAGATAGATAGATAGATGATAGATAGATTGATTGATAGATAGATAGACAGACAGACAGACAGACAGACAGACAGACAGACAGATAGAATGATAGAAAGACACAATGAATAAATAGAAAGGAAGGCAGGCAGGCAGGATTGAAATTAGCTCTCTTAAAGTCTAAGACTCTAGTTTGACTTTGTTCAACAACTTAACTTAGATAGATAGATAGATAGATCAATAGATAGATAGATAGATAGATAGATAGATAGATAGATAGATAGATAGATAGATAGATAGATAGATAGATAGATAGATAGGCAGGCAGGCAGGCAGGCAGGCAGGCAGGCAAGCAGGCAGGCAGGCAGGCAGGCAGGCTGGCTGGCTGGCTGGCTGGCTGGCTGGCTGGCTGGCTGGCTGGCTGGCTGGCTGGCTGGCTGGCTGGCTGGCTGGCTGGCTGGCTGGCTGGCTGGCTGGCTGGCTGGCTGGCTGGCTGGCTGGCTGGCTGGCTGGCTGGCTGGCTGGCTGGCTGGCTGGCTGGCTGGCTGGCTGGCTGGCTGGCTGGCTGGCTGGCTGGCTGGCTGGCTGGATGGATGGATGGATGGATGGATGAATGGATGGATGGATAGATGGATAGATGTATAGATGGGTGGGTAGGTGGGTAGGTAGGTAGGTAGGTAGGTAGGTAGGTAGGTAGGTAGGTAGATAGATAGATAGATAGATAGATAGATAGATAGATAGATAGATAGATAGATAGATAGATAGATAGATAGATAGATAGATAGATAGATAGATAGATAGATAGATAGATAGATAGATAGATAGATAGATAGATAGATTGATAGATAGATAGATAGATAGATAGATAGATAGATAGATAGATAGATAGAAAGATAGACAGACAGACACAATGAACAACTAGAAAGATAGATGATAGATAGATAGATCAATAGATAGATAGATAGATAGATAGATAGATAGATAGATAGATAGATAGATAGATAGATAGATAGATAGATGATAGATAGATAGATAGATAGATAGATAGATAGATAGATAGATAGATAGATAGATAGATAGATAGATAGATAGATAGATAGATAGATTGATTGATTGATAGATAGATAGACAGACAGACAGACAGAAAAGATAGAATGATAGAAAGACACAATGAATAAATGGAAAGGAAGGCAGGCAGGCAGGATTGAAATTAGCTCTCTTAAAGTCTAAGACTCTAGTTTGACTTTGTTCAACAACTTAAACTTAGATAGATAGATAGATAGAATAGATAGATAGATAGATAGATAGATAGATAGATAGATAGATAGATAGATAGATAGATAGATAGATAGATAGATAGATGATAGATAGATAGATGATTGATGATAGATAGATTGATAGATAGATAGATAGATAGATCAATAGATAGATAGATAGATAGATAGATAGATAGATGATAGATAGA
>CM077650.1:58542465-58547465 GCA_039707465.1 Rhabdophis nuchalis
AGCTCCGGGGGGCCGAAGCAGGGTTTCAACACCCTCCCCCCCTCCTCAAGCCGGCAGGGAATTACGGAGGGAGACAGCTTCTGCCAGGCAAAGCAGGAGAGCAACGCCCTCCCCCCCCCCCTCAGGCTGGAAGGGAAGCCAACCCCATTAACCCCCGCCGACTTGCTAAACTGCCTCCTTTGGGTGTGAAATATAATGGAAGTGCCGACAAACTGGCGTTTTTTCTAATTCACGTCGATAATTTCATGCAGTTTTACGCAGCTGATATGGATGATGAAATCAAAATCAGAATTGTATCTATGACCTTAGAAGATCAAGCTTCTGATTGGTTGGTTTCTTTGCATAATTGCCATTCACCAGCATTGCGTGACTTTGATCGCTTCATGAATGCTCTTAGAAGGCGTTTTGAAGACCCCCGTGTGCAGAGGAAAGCAAAAATGAAACTAAAATGTTTGCAACAGGGGGACATGTCTATTCAGGCTTACACACAGACTTTTCAACAGCTATCAGTGTTTATGACTGGTTATTCTGAACAAGCCCTGATGGATATTTATGTTGATGGGCTGAATAAGGATATTTATCAAACATGTGTGAACAGATTTCGTCCAGAGACTTTGAATGACTGGATAGATTTAGCTTCGGATGTTGAATTGGATCAAGCACATTTACAAGATCCAGGCCGCTTGGAGAGAAAAACACAGGAAGATAGCCCCAAATCTCACCCACCTGCGAGGGAGAAAAGCATTCAAAAGGGGGAGGGGAGACCAACCCAACCTCGTTCAGGCAGCTGTTATCGCTGTGGCAAGGAGGGGCACTGGGCAGACAAATGCCGGTCAAAACCAATTCCACGCCCACTTTCTTCTTCGGACCGGAAACAGCCCAAGACACCAACTGTGCGCGCCAGACCGGCTATGAGTGGAATGGAGCCCATCAATCTTCCTGTTGACCAGCCCTCCCCGGAACCCGATGATTGGGAAGCGTCTTCAGACTCTTCTGACGACAACTTGGTGAGTCATCACTCCGGGCCCCTTTATATTAATTTAGTGCTTTTAGCTCCATCTACTGGGCGTACATGCAATGTGCAGGCTCTCATTGATTCTGGGTGTTCGAAAACTCTCATAAGCCAAGACATAGTGGATAAAATGGGTTTCCACCTTAAAACCTTAAAAACTCCCATAGCCTTTTGCCAAATGGATGGTTCTGTAGCTGGGGGTACCCCGGCATCTTTTATCACCGAACCAATTCATGTCTCTATAGGCACGGGCCATACTGAGACCATCAATTTTATTGTAACTGCCATTGCCGATAATGATGTAATTTTGGGGGTCAATTGGCTTCGCAAATGGAATCCTATTATAAACTGGAAGGAAAGTTGGGTACGCATACCTTTAACCCTACCAGAACACACCTCTCTTCCATCAGAAGTTGATCAACCACCCCCCCATGTTGAACCTGCTGCACCTTTATTGGGTTTCCCATCACCCGAATCCATACCAGGCGAGGAGAAAATTCCCAAAGAATATTGGGACCTAAAGGATGCTTTCAGTGAAAGATCTTGTGATTCCCTTCCTCCTCATAGAGCTACTGACTGTTCAATTGATTTTCTTCCTGGGGTTCAATTACCCAAACCTCGTATATACTCCATGACCCCGCGGGAGATGGAGGAATTACGTAAATTCATCGATAAAAACCTTCAAAGGGGTTTCATTGAACCGGCTAGGCCCCGTGTGGCCGCACCGGTTATGTTTAGAGAAAAAAAAGATGGTACTCTACGATTGATACAGGACTATTCATATCTCAACACCATTTGTGAACACAATATTTACCCCCTTCCGCTCATGAAAGACATGCTGGCTCACCTGGCTACCGGTAAGATTTTTACAAAATTGGACTTACGTGAAGCCTATTACAGAGTCAGGATTAAAGAGGGGGACGAATGGAAAACAGCTTTTAACTGTCCACTCGGGTGTTTCCAATTCAAAGTCCTCCCTTTCGGTCTTCAAGGTGCTCCTTCGGTGTTCATGCAATTAATAAACGAGGTTCTCCACGAGCACCTTTACAAGGGAGTAATTGTTTACATTGATGACATTGTCGTCTACTCGCAAACACATGACGAGCACATTAAACTGGTGCGCTCCGTGTTAAACAAGTTGCGTTCCGCTGAACTTTATGCCAAACTTTCTAAGTGTGAGTTTCACCAGGACAGAATTGACTATTTAGGTTACCGCATCTCCTCTGAGGGAGTAGAAATGGATCCTGCTAAAGTCAAGGCGGTAACGGAGTGGGCCCCTCCCCGTACCCGTAAACAATTGCAAAGTTTTTTAGGATTTGCAAATTTTTACCGCCAATTTATTCCGTCATTCGCTGATATTGCCTTGCCCATTACGAACCTTCTGAAAACAAAAGGAGAAGGCAAACCTCGTCCAGGAACCCCTCTCAAATGGACGATGGAGTGTCAAGCCGCTTTCGAAAAGCTAAAAAGGTTGTTTGCGGCTGAGCCTGTTCTCAAACACCCCGATGTGAATTCCCCATTTGTAATTCAGGCAGATGCAAGTGATGTCGCGGTGGGAGCAGTCCTTTTACAGCTCAATCAGCAAGGCCAATTACAACCATGCGCTTACACCTCTCGGAAACTCACTGCGTCCGAACGTGGTTGGGCGATTTGGGAAAAAGAAGCTTTTGCTGTTCGGTGGGCTCTCATGACTTGGCGTCATTTTCTTGAGGGTGCCCCGCATCCTTTCGAGGTCTGGACAGACCATAAAAACTTGGAGGCTCTTACCTCCTCTCGGAAATTGTCCCCAAGGCAACTTCGTTGGGCTCATTTTTTCCATCGTTTCAATTTCCACCTCAAATACATCCCTGGGGGCAAAAACTTCATGGCTGATGCGCTTTCCAGATTGCCTCAGTATGATGTCTCTAAACTCACCGTTGTACAACCCATCATGCCACTCACTTTACCTGCTTCTCCGGTGTCTACTTTAACCCAAACTACTGTTCAAACTACTCCACCTGCTGACCTGATTGCTCGTATAAAGGAGGAATTACTTACTGATGATTGGTATTCGACTCACTCAGGTGATTGTACTACCAGAGATGATCTTCCCTGGATTGGCTCGAAGATCTATGTTCCTGCTACTTTGCGTCCTTTTGTCTTGCAACGCGCACACGACTCACGTTTGGCTGGCCATTTCGGTTTCGTTAAGACTATTCATCTTGTCAAGAGACAATTCTGGTGGCCTTCAATGAAGAAAGATGTCGAATCGTATATTGCCAGTTGCCCTGTATGTGCGGTTTCGAAACGGGCGCCGGGCAAGCCTCAGGGTCTTCTCCAGTCTGTAGCTGCGCCGGAAAGGCCTTGGAAGGAAATTTCAATGGACTTTATAGTTGATCTTCCACCCAGTCAGGGTTATACCGTTATCTGGGTAGTTACCGATCTCTTTTCTAAACAAGTTCATTTTGTCCCCTGTACGAAAATTCCTTCTTCTAAAACTCTAGCCCGCCTGTTCGTTTCTCATATCTATCGTTCTCATGGCGTCCCGCAACGCATCATCTCCGATAGAGGAACACAATTTGCTTCCCATTTTTGGAAGGAGTTTTTGAGAATGATTGGCTCCGCCCAGAGCTTAAGCTCCGCCTACCACCCTCAGACGAATGGATCTTGTGAAAGGGTTAATTCCGTTCTCGAACAGTACTTACGTTGTTTTATTAATTTTCAACAAGATGATTGGGCTGATCTTCTCGTACATGCCGAGGTGGCGTATAATAACTCTGTTCACTCTAGTACGAATATGACCCCCTTTAAAATCATCTACGGACAGGACTTTGTGCCCATTCCCGAACTGCCTCACGACTCGACGACAGTTCCCTCTTTAGCTGACTGGTCCTCTAGACTGTCCTCTGTTTGGCCGGTTCTCCGAAAAACTTTGAATGATGCCCATGATTCGCACAAGTTGTACGCTGACAAGAAACGGGCAGTACCTCCATCCTACAAAGTTGGTGATCAGGTTTATGTGTCTACCAAAAATTTGGATAGTCCCCAAAAATGCAAGAAGCTGGGTCCCAAATTTGTTGGTCCTTTCACGATCACAAAAATTATCAGCTCTGTGTCGGTCCGTTTGGATCTCCCCAAGACCTACCGACGACTGTACCCTGTATTCCATGTTAATTTACTGAAGCCTGCTCGTACCTCCCATCTTCGCAAAACATTACCTGCTACTCCTACACCTACCATGGTTGATGGTCATCAGCATTATGAGGTCCGGGACATTTTGGACTCCAGAATCCGCAGGAATAAAACACAGTTCCTGGTCATGTGGAAAGATTTTCCCCCTTCTCATAACGAATGGGTGGATAAAGAGCATCTCAAAGCTCCTAAACTGGTACGCCAGTTTTATGCCAAATATCCACACAAACCCTGACTCTTTTTTCCTTCTCCTCTCTGTTGTTTTGTCTCTCCTTTCTTGTTTTTCAGGTATAGCCTCTCGTGTGCCTATTGCTGCCCTATATTTCCCGCTGTTCCTGGAGGAGGTCCGGATGTCAGTCTCGCGAGTTCCTGCTTCGCTGTCATGGAAACGGGGAGGGTGGGGGTTTGGGATGAGTGTGTTCTGCTGGTGGACAATGTTGATGTTCGTGTTATCTCCTGTGTAACGGACCTGCATTCCAGGATGGTGAAGACCTGCCCACCTGATGTTGGAGATGGAAGCATATTGGACAATGCATAGGGGGGGTTTGGGGATTGGGTTGGGCTTAAGCTTAATACTTTCTGTTCGCGCCTAAACTAATCATTCTCAGCTTTACTTGGTCTGTACGCTATCGTAACTTAGTAAAAGAAGCCTTTAACATTTCAAAGAAATGTCTAAGTGTGGTCTTTCCTGAGTCAATGAAGAAGCAGGCCTGACAGATAGATAGATAGATAGATAGATAGATAGATAGATAGATAGATAGATAGATAGATAGATAGATAGATGATAGATAGATTGATGGATCGATAGATGATAGAT
>CM077651.1:0-50000 GCA_039707465.1 Rhabdophis nuchalis
CCATTCTTTGGCTTGGCTAAAGCCTTCTTGCAGAGAGGGGGGTTGTAATTCCACCATCTTTTATTGCACAGCTCACTTGGAAAGAAGGACAAACTACAGAACAGAAGAGAAAAACTCAATCTTTATTTGAGTTTGTGTTACGCCCACACCTACCTACCTGTCTATCTACCTTCCTTCCTTCTTCCTTCCTTCCTTCCTTCCTTCCTTCCTTCCTTCCTTCCTTCCTTCCTTCCTTCCTTTCTTTTTCTTTCTTCCTTTCCTTCCTCTTCTTCCTTCTTTCCTTCCTTTATCTTCTTTCTCTCTCTTTCTTTGTTTCTCCTTTCTTTCGTTCTTCCTTTTCTTCTTCCTTCCTCTGTCTTTCTTTCTTCCTTCCTTCCTCTTCTTCCTTCTTCCTTCCTCCTTCCTTCTCCTTCCTTCCTCTTTCTTTCTTTTTTCTTTTTTCTTTCTTTCCTTCCTTCTTCCCTCCCTCCCTCCCTCCCTACTTTCTTTCTTCTCTTCTTTTCTTCCATTCTTTTCTTCCTCCTTCCTTTCTTTTTCTGTGTGGCATCTCCTGATGCACACATATCTTTGGCTTTCTTTATATCCTGCATATGTTTTAACTGGTACTACACCAACAATCTAAGAAGTCAACAATACCCCAATGAAAGAACTACTGATTCAAACAAGTTTACAATAAAAAACAGCCTGATCAAGGAACCACCAAGGACACTCCCACCAATACCAACAGGGCAAGCCACTTGTAGATAAACAGAGAAACAAACCCCACTCTCTTCTACCACTGAGGATGTTGCCTAGTTGGGTCATGAAACGTCTGCAAGAAAACCACCAGCTCAGAGAGCACCAAGGACCAACAATTCCACCTTGAGCTACCAACATTAGAGTCAGACATCAGTGAGGCAGATGAACAGCTGGAGCCTGTTCCCAGTGTGCGCATGCGCAGAGTTGCCAGACGAAGGGAACAGCTAAGGAACAGGGGTCGACTTGGGAGTAAGGCCACAGGTGGAGGACAAATGGCCCCTCCCAGAGGGAATAAAAGAGGAGCGCAAGGGGAGTGGAGTTTGCAGGAGACCATGAGTTCGCTTCATTGGTTCGTGACTCTCCGAGACCCCTGGCCAAGTTTTGCAGATCTCGGCCTGGCAGCTCTCCAAGCCAGAGAAGGTCTGTGACTGTAAATCCTCCCTCGAAAGACTTTGCTGGATGTGAATGAGCAGAATTCACAGTCAATTAATAAAAGGTTTTTTTTTGTTGGGACAAGGAATCTGCTTCATGCACTTGAGAAGCCTCGGTCAGAACAGATTCGGCTGTAGTGCCAACAGAGAAGTAGAGATTCTGCAATTTAAAATAAAAAACATGTTTCAGATCAAAAGTGCATGAAAGGTGGAGAAGAGATGCAGGAGAAGAGAGAGGATGATTCCCAAAATCTATTCCGAATAAAAGCTGAGCTGTGAACATTTTTAGCTAGACATCTAGATGATCTGAAAATTGGTTTGATTTCATTACCATCATATTCCTCGTTTCACGACCTCTCACCTTACACTTCCAAGGACTTCCTCCCCCTTACTTTCTTTAAAGGGATTTTTAAAAAAAACAGCTTACAAAAACAACAATATGCATCCATAAAACCTGCCTCAGGACAGCCCTGAATTATGCAACTAGAGTTGTGTGAATTGTTGCGTAAGGCTTATGCCGAATTTGAAGTGACATTGATCAATTCCCTCCAGATTTTATTTCGCTGTCACTTTCAATCATGGGATCCTCCAGAAGGTTGTGTGCTGGCATCAGGGCTCCTTATCTCCGTTTTTCCTTTAAAAAAACAAAATGCAACATCAAGTAACAGGTCAAGGACTTAAATTGGGACAATGGTTTGTTTGCTCATTGCATTGTCCTCCCAAGCAGAAGGAAAGGGGGGGAAATTGAGAAGAGAGAAAAAGAGAGAAAAAAGGGTTTAAAAAGTGTGCCAACTTTCTGAGAAACAAAAAGGATTTTCTAATCTTTTACGGCTGAAGGAATGAATGAATGGAAAGCTGGTGGAGAGCATTTTGATTCCCAGGTTGATCTAAGAAGGATACAGGCAGTTCTTGACTTACGGCCACAACTGAGCCCAAAATTTATGTCGCTGAGCGAGACGGTTGAGTCACCTTTTTTGCCTCATTTTACGACCTTTCATGCCACAGTTGTGCAGTGAATCACTTCATTTAGGCACGTCGTTGTTAAGTGAATCGGGCTTCCTCGTTGACTTTGCTTCTCAGAAGGTCGCAAGAGGGCATCACGTGACCTCCCAGGACACTCTGACCATCATAAGTATAAGTCGGTTGTCAAGCAACTTAATTTTGATCATGGGGACATTGCAACAGTCGTAAGTGTAAAACATGGCCATAAGGCTTGAAGTGCAGTTCCTCAGTCCTAGTTCAGCCTCTCACTGCCTGTTGTAATAAATGGAAACAACGCCAGAAAAGCTGAGGCTTACAAAAATTGTTGTGTGGCATATATCTGAGACACACAAATAAGTGTAAGAATGAAGAGCAACAGACTAAGTATCACTAGGGAGCTTTCGTTCTTTCTAAATAAACTCAGGTGTACCGTTTAAATCTGAATCCCACTTCAGTATTTGATAGATTTGCCGTTTGTTTGGGTTTTGGGGTTTGTTTGTTTTTTACATATAGACGTATTTCTGTGTCTTGCTTCTTTTGTACGTCTTCTTTTTCGGTCATTATAAATATTAAAAAAGTACATTTAAGTTCAATACAAAATTGTATTGGAATACAATGCATTGATTGTAAGCTGCCCAGAGTTAAAATGAGGTAAGACGGATGGCCTATGAATTTAAACAAATAAAATAAATAAAACAAATAAAACAAATAAAACAAATAAAGCAAATAAAACAAATAAAACAAATAAAACAAATAAAACAAATAAAACAAATAAAACAAATATAATAAATAAAACGAATAAAACGAATAAAACGAATAAAACGAATAAAACGAATAAAACTAATAAAATAAATAAAACAAATAAAACAAATAAAACAAATAAAATAAATAAAATAAATAAATAAATAAATAAAATAAATAAAATAAATAAAATAAATAAAATAAATAAAATAAATAAAATAAATAAAATAAATAAAATAAATAAAATAAATAAAATAAATAAAATAAATAAAATAAATAAAATATTTGATGTTTATTTTTACTAGGTGTTTCTTATGGCTTGTTTCTTCTGTTTTTACTCTTTTTCTGTCAATATAAATATTAAAAGCAGGCAGGGAGAGAGGGATCAGGGAGGGAGGGAAGCAGGGATGATAGAAAGAAGGAGGGAGGGAGGTGATAAGAGGGAGGGAGGGAGTGTCCGTTCCAGATTTGCATCTATTCAATCTGCTGACCCATTCCTTTTTAATATCCCATTCGAAATCTTTGAAAACTGCAGACCTTTGCCTCCAATTCCACCTTCTTGTTCTCCGATACTCTTAATTTATCCGAAACCAGATCAAGGGTGGGTTTCAAAATTTTTTAGAACCTCTTCTGTAGGTGTGGTCTGCTTTGTGGGAGTGGCTTGGCAGCCATGTGACCGGGTAGGAGTGGCTTGGCAGCCATGTGACCAGGAGGGCGTGGCCAACTTGTACAATGTGGCGAAACTCACTTAACAACGCTCTTGCTTAGCAACCAAAATGTTGGCTCTGGAACTCTGGCATTTGAAGCACGCAAGTCTTAAAGCTGTCCAGTGACAAGACCCTTGCACCCCTCACCCTTTAGAAAATAAAAACCTCCACGGGTGTTCAAACTTGCCAGCTTTAAGACTTGTGGACTTCCACTCCCAGAATCCCTCCTCTCGCTCTTCCTCTTGATGATGGGCGGATGGGCGGGGGGGAAGGAGCTGGAACTGGTTCTAAACGGCCCTGGAGATTTGTGGAACCTCTTCTAGAGAAGAGCTTAGAACTGGCAGGAAGCCACCCCTGAACCAGATACACATTTATAATCAAAATGCCTTTTGCCACGTCTTGCTCTTGCCCTGGCTGGTTGCCCCTGCCCCTTCTGAAAAAGCAGGCATTTCTTTGCAAGGGAAGTTGCCACGGGAAAAGGGAGGAGGGGCAGGCAGGATGAGCAGGGGCGGGTGGGGGAGGGCTGGCTGTGCTCTGCCAGGCCACCAGCCCTGGAGAGAGCATGCAACTCCGGAAGAAAAAAAGGAGGAGGAGGAGAAGAAGAAGAAAGAAAATAGAAACAGCAGCCCAAGAGGGACCCTCTTTCATTTCCAATCCCCTCTAATGACAGCTGCTATTACTCTGTAAATCTCCTACTAATAAAAAGGGAAGAAAATCAATCAAAACAACGGAGCATCCTTCCCAGAGAGGATGAGCCATCCCATAATAGACGCGGCTGACGAGAAGCTAGCATTACACACTTACATCAAACATCACTCTTGGATCCAACGGAGCTGGCTGAAATTTGCCGCTTAATTGAACACTTGAAAGCCTGCTAAGAAAAAAAAAACTATATATATATATAGATAGATAATTGTTTTTGGCCACATCCCAGTGGGGTGTGGCCAACTGATGAGAGCTAATAAGCTCGAAATAGATCTATCTTGGCCTCTCAAATTTAAATTTATTGATCAGCTCATAAAACTAACATATATATATATATATATAAATATATAAAAGAGGATGGACAGAAGATACACTAAGGAAACACACAAACCTTCCCTGAAGATTGTGTCGGTCTTTAATGTGTTTTCCGTCTGCCATTATACTGGTCACCTTTCTTTTTTCTACTTTTCCCCTCTCCTGTCCAAAATGTTGTGTACCTGTTAGCTTCTGGGCTGTCCCATGACTTATTTTAACGTTAATAAGGGAGCCGGTTTGGTCTAGCGGTTAAACACCAGGCTGGAAACCAGATGTGTGAGTTCTAGTCCCGCCTAAAGCAAGAAAGAGAGAAAGAAAGAAAGAATGGAAAGAAGGAAAAATGAAGTAATTAAAAAATAAGGAAGAAAAAGGAAGGAAGGAAGGAAGGAAGGAAGGAAGGAAGGAAGGAAGGAAGGAAGGAAGGAAGGAAGGAAAAAAGAAGGAAAATAGAAAATAAGAAAGAAAGAAAGAAAGAAAGAAAGAAAGAAAGAAAGAAAGAAAGAAAGGAAGGAAGGAAGGAAGGAAGGAAGGAGGGAGGAAAGGAAGCAGGGAGAGAAAGAAAGCAAGTGAGCGAGAGAGAGAGAGAGAGAGAGAAAGAAAGAAAGAAAGAAAGAAAGAAAGAAAGAAAGAAAGAAAGAAAGAAAGAAAGAAAGAAAGAAAGAAATTTTCTATTGAGTCCTGAAGCAATTTTTGTCCATTTCTTTCTATCACATGTGCACACAAACACAATATTACAGCTTTGTTATCATGTACTTACAAAAAGAAAATGAAATAAATGATAATAGTCTTTTTTAATGACTAGACATATGCACACATATGTACACACACACACACATGTTCCATGGCTGAAAAGCCACTTCCGCTGCTGGCTACATGCCCAGCTTGTACACAGAAGGCCTATTGTCAAAAAGAATTAAATATTGAGCTGATATCTTATAAAGAATTAAATAGACTGATGTACTAGCTCTGTATGCCAAAGGCATAAAAACCCTGTTGCTTCGGTAAATGGACGACCCTTTTGTCATCATCATATCTCGCTACGCTTATGATAATGAAAAGTGCAACCCAATATTTCTGCAAGGAGCTGGGAATGCATCCAAAGGGGACTCTTCTTTAATAATTCAGAATAGTTGGAAGGGACCCTGGAGGTCCTCCAGTCCAGCCCGCTGCTCAAGCAGGAGACCCCCCACAGACTTCTCTTGCCCCTTTTTTGGATAGGTAGTAAAAGAGAGGATGCATCACAGCTAACCTGTTTTAACAACATCTGCAGACACCTCTAAAAGCATAATAAAAACTAGATGCCCTCAAGTCAACCAAAGGGTCAATTACTCCTTTTCCTTGGCAGCGAAAGCCTCTGTCTAAGGGGGATGGGTGATTAAGAAACAGGAGGAATGAATGAATGAATGAATGAATGAATGAATGAATGAATGAATGAATGAATGAATGAGGTGGCCAAAGTAGTTGAGTTTCATCTTCAGGATTTGGCCTTCTAATGCCTGGCTGTGAAAATTGGACCATAAGGAAGACTGAGCACTAAAGAATGGAGGCCTTTGAACTCTGGGGCTGGAGAAGAAGACTCCTGCATTGAGTCCCTTGGGCTGCAGGCCATCCAACTGGTCAGTCCTAGAGGAGATCAACCCCGACTGCTCTTCAGAAGGCCAGATCCTGAAGAGGAATCTCAAATACTTTGGCCACCTAAGGAGAAGGAAGAAGGACTCCCTGGAGAAGAGCCTCATGCTGGGAACGATGGAGGGCAAAAGAAGAAGAAGGGGACGGCAGAGAATGAGGTGGCTGGATGGAGTCACCATATCTATCTATCCATCCATCCATCCATCCATCCATCCATCCATCCATTTATCTATCATCTTCTGAACCTCAAATCCTTCGCCCACCTGATGAGAAGGAAGGACTCACTGGAGAAGAGCCTCATGCTGGGAACGATGGAAGACAAAAGAAGAAGAAGGGGATGGCAGAGAAGGAGGTGGCTGGATGGTCTCCAGAGGATGGTAGAGGACAGGAAGGCCTGGAGGAATGTTTTCCATGGGGTTCGATGGGTCAGACACAACTTCACAACTAACAACCATTTCTGAACAATCTTAACTGCATCTTCCTTGATTAATGGAGACATTCCTTTACCCAAACAGTCTTTTTCTATTTTCCAGCAGTAGAAATGGGGGGGGGGGGGGGGACAGAAGATAAAATAAAAGGCTGCGGTTTGAGACAGAGAGACGGACACGAAACGGAGCTTTCGCTCTTGAGAAAGCAATAAACATGACTTGAGCTTAAAATGTAAAAGGACACCAATAAGATTAAATGTGAATAACTAAGTGTCTCTCATGAGAAATTACCATGAACTGGTAATCCTAGAAATGGATTGAAGCGTTTCTCCCAATAGCAAAAAAAAATCCTGCATTACCATTTGGAGGATTTATTTAGATAAGTCTGCTTGGCGCTTTCGCGGGGACGCTGAAACACCGTCTTGTAAACATGGAGCGGGAAAACAGAACGGGAGTTTTAAAATGAAAAAGGGAATATTATTCTCGCAAAGAATTTGCAGGGGAGGTCAAGCCACGCTCCTGTGGTAGCCCCTGTTATTCTTCAGCTCTGAAGATACTCGGCTTTTACTATTCCCTCCTGTCCAAGAAATCATTTCTCTGAATGTAAACATTCATCCCACGAGTTTGCCTCTTCCTTCTTCCCTGCAATACTTCTCCTTTTCTTTCTTCTCTTAGCTTCCTCTCTAGCTGGGGGAGTTTGCAACTCATTCATTCTGTTCTCTGTGTGAAAGGTGGAAGAGGAGTCTGTAAAATTAAACTATCGAAGAGTTTTTACTCCTTTGAGCAATCTGGGACACTGAGCTGCACAGAGAAATTCTCACTTTCTCCCTAACGGGTCATATATTTCCAGGTAGTAGGGAACTAGCCGGATTTCAGACAGACAATTTCTAATGACTTTCTTCTTTCTTTCTTTCTTTCTTTTTTTGGGGGGGTTTCCTTTTGCAACCTTGAAACTACCTTGGTAGCAGCAGGACGTCTTCCCCAAAATTTACTGTCTTCAGAAGCGCCATAAACCTAGCTTGATTTTAGATGCCACCATAGGGAGCAACCTTGATTCATTCTCAGGAAGGTGTCTTGGTTGCAAAGGTATTGTGGACTATAATATAATCCCTTGCGTGTTAATTTAAGAGACTCGGTTCACCAAACATCCAAATTATATGGTGGAGCACAGAACATCTGTGGTAAAGAGTTGTCATACAACATCTGTAAGAAGAAGAAAAATGTGAAGCAATCAGGGGTTGGTTTCAAATTTTATTAGAACCTCTTCTGTAGGTGTGGCCTGCTTTGTGGGAGTGGCTTGCCGGCCATGCGACCAGGTGGGAGTGTAACTGGGTGGGCGTGGCCAGCTTGTAAAATGTGGTGAAACTCACTTAACAACGCTCTTGCTTAGCAACCAAAATGTTGGCTCAGAAACTCTGGCGTTTGAAGCACACAAGTCTTAAAGCTGTCCAGTTACAAGACCCTTGGACCCTTTAGGAAAAATCCCCCCAGGGGTGTTCAAACTGAACAGCTTTAAGACTTGTGGACTTCAACTCCCAGAATTCCTCCTCTCACTCTTCATCTTGATTATGTGTGGAGGGGCGGGGGGAGGGAGCTGGAACCGGTTCTAAATAGCACTGTAGATTTGTGGAACCTCTTCTATAGAAGAAGTTAGAACTGGCAGGAACCCCATCCCTGGAAGCAACCCAAAATGTTGTTGTTAGTTAGTTGTTAAGTCTTGTCTGACCCAACATTACCCCATGGACAATACTCCTCCAGCCTTCCTGTCCTCTACCTCCTCTGGAGTCCATTGAAGCTCACGCCGGCTGCTTTGGTGACTCCATCCAGCCAACTCATCCTCTGCCATCCCCTTCTTCTTTTGCCCTCCATCTTTCCCAGCATGAGGCTCTTCTCCAGGGAGTCCTTCTTCCTTCTCATTAGGTGACCAAAGTACTTGACTTTCATCTTCAGGATCTGGCCTTCTAAAGAGCAGTCGGGGTTGATCTCCTCTAGGACTGACCGGTTGGATGGCCTTGCAATCCAAGAGATTCGCAGGAGTCTTCTCCAGCACCAAGATAACCAGAGTCAATCCAGGGAAGTTTCCTTCAATTCTTTTGGACAATTGACCTTCTCAGCTGGAATGAATGAACTTTCCTGGAGCTGATTGGAGGCTCTTTTGGAGGGGGGATTTAAAGACACAAAAAGGAACAGTAAGTAGTGGCTGTTTCATTTGAACTTTCCTGGAGCTAATTGGAGGCTCTTTTGGAGGGGGGATTTAAAGACACAAAAAGGAACAGTAAGTAGTGGCTGTTTCATTTGAACTTTCCTGGAGCTGATTGGAGGCTCTTTTGGAGGGGGGATTTAAAGACACAAAAAGGAGCAGTAAGTAGTGGCTGTTTCATTTGAACTTTTCCTGGAGCTGATTGGAGGCTCTTTTGGAGGGGGGATTTAAAGACACAAAAAGGAGCAGTAAGTAGTGGCTGTTTCATTTGAACTTTCCTGGAGCTGATTGGAGGCTCTTTTGGAGGGGGGATTTAAAGACACAAAAAGGAGCAGTAAGTAGTGGCTGTTTCATTTGAACTTTCCTGGAACTGATTGGAGGCTCTTTTGGAGGGGGGATTTAAAGACACAAAAAGGAGCAGTAAGTAGTGGCTGTTTCATTTGAACTTTCCTGGAGCTGATTGGAGGCTCTTTTGGAGGGGGGATTTAAAGACACAAAAAGGAACAGTAAGTAGTGGCTGTTTCATTTGAACTTTTCCTGGAACTGATTGGAGGCTCTTTTGGAGGGGGGATTTAAAGACACAAAAAGGAGCAGTAAGTAGTGGCTGTTTCATTTGAACTTTTCCTGGAACTGATTTCTGGCTGTGTGCAGGGGGGAAGGAAGGTAAAGATTTCCCCATTTTGAACCACTTGAGGCTAAAGGGAGGAGTTTCTGGCTGTGTGGAGGGGGGAAAGAGAAAGGTAAAAGAAATAATACATTCTAGATTTGTGCGCTTAAGACTGTGATTGTATTTTATTTCAAAATGACTGGCTTAGTTCAATGTAATAACTGTTTTGCACCTGTCTTCCGCAGTACTCTTTTCAAATTTGGATACTGTCCCCCTTGCAGACAAATTAATAGATTACATAGACACATAACATATCTTGAATCTGTAATTTGTGATCTCCAGGCAGAAATTAAGTGTCCAATTCGGCCACTCCACCCTGTGGAGATGCCACACTACCAGCCTCCCCTACCGCAAAGATCCCACAGAAGAAGAGCAGCCTGGACAACTGTGGGATCTGGCAGGGTGAGAGCTGTGACCCACAAACACAAAACTTTCGCTGTGTCCCAGCATAACAGATATAGCGCCCTTGCTGATCTTAATGGGGACACTAAAGTGACAGGTCAAGGTAATAATGACGACTCAAATAAGCAGCGGATTGTGGTCCAAAGTGAAGAACCTACTTCAGAAATGCAAAAGTGTGAACCAGGGATCATGCATCAGTCACACAACAAGAGCAAGGTACCCAAAAAGAGAAGTCACCTCCTGATTGGTGACTCAATCGTAAGAGATGTAAACTTAGGTAAGGATATGGAGGTTTTGAAAGATGTCAGATGTTTACCGGGTGCTACAGCCAGCAGAGACAAGAGGCGTATTCTTAAGATAGTCACGAATGCAAGTAAGGACTGTGAAGTTGATGCTATTATACATCTTGGCACAAATGATCTGTCCCAAAAAGATGTAGCTTCTGTGCAGAATGATTTCCAGAGTTTGGGGTACGAACTTAGTAGTACAGGTTGTAGGCTTATCTTCTCAGAGGTTATACCAGTATACAAGGAACAAAAAGGAAAGGGCCAGCGCATAGCAGAGTTTAATGTGTGGCTAAAGGAGTGGTGTAAAAAGGAAGGCTTTGGTCTTATTAGTCATGATGCCTGCAGCTGGTCCAATGATAAACTGTACAAAAGAGATGGTTTGCACCCATCCAAGAAAGGGACTGAGTTACTTGGCACTAAATTCACAGATTTCCTGGCTAAACATTTAAACTGAATAGTGGGGACAGAGAATCAATAGATAAAGAATATTTCTGTCCCCAGCAAACTAAAATTCATAGGGTTATCAGTGCGTGTAACATAGATAATTGTGCAGGTAATATTATCAACACTGCTGTCAAGCAAAACCAAACAATTAACAGTGGGTGCCATACCATGTACATGAACCATACAAGTGGCAAAGAAATAGGGGCAAAGAGAACCATAGTCAGGCATAACACAGGTTTCGTAGACAGAAAACACAGGGTCAATCAAAATGGACTCAAATGTCTATACACCAATGCACAGAGTATGAGGAATAAACAGGGTGAATTAGAAATTCAAGTAAATGAGGGCAGATACGATATTGTTGCCATTACAGAAACTTGGTGGGATGAAACCCACAAATGGAACATACAGCTAGAAGGATTTAAATTATTTAAAAGAAATAGACCAAATAAAAGAGGAGGTGGAGTTGCACTATATATAAGAAATAATTACATCTCTACAGAAATAGAGCACAACAATGATGAGAACTATCTTGAATGTATTTGGGTCAATATTAAAGGTTGGGGGGGGAATGATATTGTCATAGGTCTATACTACAGGCCACCCAACCAAGCAGAGGAAGTGGATGTACTTTTTGCTAACCAGCTAACTAAGGTATGTAGGAAGCACACTGCAATAGTAATGGGAGATTTTAACTACCCTGACATCAATTGGGAAACAAACTCTGCACCAAGTGGAAGATCCAACAGGTTCCTAACAAACCTAGCAGACAACTTTGTTTCCCAAAAGGTAGAGAAGGGAACAAGGGGATCAGCAATATTGGACTTAATTCTCACTAACAGAGAGGAAATGATAGAAGGTGTAGAAGCTACAGGAACTTTGGGGGCAAGCGATCATGAAATACTGGAATTCAACATTATGCAAACAAAAGTAGTTGAACAAAGTCAAACTAGAGTCTTAGACTTCAAGAGAGCTAATTTCAACAAACTCAGAGAGAGCTTGGGAAGGATTCCATGGATGAGAATCCTCAAGGGGAAAACAACTCAAGAAGCTTGGGAAATTTTGAAAAATGAGATTATAAAAGCCCAGTCCAGCGCAATACCAATGAAGAAGAAAAATAACAGTTCCCAAAAGAAACCAGCATGGCTGCATAAAGAACTCTCTGACAAATTGAAAGACAAAAAGGATAAATATAAAAAGTGGAAAAAGGGGGACATAACCAAGGCAAAATATCAGCAAATAGCCCGAGCCTGTAAAGATGAAGTGAGGAAAGCTAAGGCTCACAATGAAGAAAGGCTTGCCAAAAAAGTAAAAAATAACAAAAAAAGCTTCTTCCAACATGTTAAAAATAAGAAAAAAGTTAAGGAAACAATTGGTCCACTGCTGGGAGAAAATGGCAAGAAGATGATAAGCAACAGGGAGAAAGCAGAACTATTTAACTCTTTCTTTGCATCTGTCTTTACACAAAGGGATAAAACAGTCCAATCAATCAAAAACAGCACCACAAATATCAGATTAGGAACACAAGTTGAAATAGAGAAGAAAATGGTAAGTGAGCATCTGTCTGCCCTGGATGAGTTCAAATCACCAGGACCGGATGGATTACACCCCAGGGTTCTGAAGGAACTGGCAGACGAGATCTCAGAACCACTGAACTATATCTTTCAGAGATCCTGGAGCACCGGGGAACTGCCAGAAGACTGGAAAAGAGCAGATGTGGTTCCCATCTTCAAAAAAGGAAAAAAAACAGATCTAGGAAACTATAGACCCATCAGCCTGACCTCAATACCAGGAAAGATTCTGGAAAAGATAATTAAACAACAAATAAGTGAACACCTAGAAGCAAACAAAGTAATAGCCAAAAGCCAACATGGGTTTGTCAAAAACAGATCATGCCAGACGAATCTAATTGCATTCTTTGACAAAGTAACAAAATCAGTGGACCAGAGGAATGCTGTTGATATAATTTACCTGGACTTCAGTAAGGCATTTGATAAAGTAGACCATAACCTACTATTAGATAAAGTAGAAAATTGTGGGTTAGACAGCACCACCACCAAATGGATTCGTAACTGGCTGACCAACCGCACTCAACGTGTAGTCCTCAATGGAACTGCATCTACATGGAAGGAAGTATGCAGTGGAGTCCCCCAAGGCTCTGTTTTAGGCCCAGTACTCTTTAACATCTTCATCAACGATTTGGATGAGGGGATAAATGTGGAACTCATCAAATTCGCAGACGACACCAAGCTGGCAGGAATAGCCAACACTCCAGAAGATAGGCTTAAGATACAGAAGGATCTAGACAAACTTGAACATTGGCCACTGTCTAATAAAATGAAATTCAATTGTGAAAAAAGTAAGGTCCTACATATAGGCAAGAAAAACCAAATGCACAAGTACAGTATAGGTGGTACCTTGCTCAATAGTAGCAACTGTGAGAGGGATCTCGGAATCCTAGTGGACAACCATTTAAATATGAGCCAGCAGTGTGCAGCAGCTGCCAAAAAAGCCAACACAGTTCTAGGCTGCATCAACAGAGGGATAGAATCTAGATCGCGTGAAGTGTTAATGCCACTGTATAGTGCCTTGGTAAGGCCACACTTGGAATACTGCATACAGTTTTGGTCGCCACGATGTAGAAAAGACGTGGAGACTCTGGAAAGAGTGCAAAGAAGAGCAACCAAGATGATTAGAGGACTGGAGACTAAGACATATGAAGAACGGCTGCAGGAACTGGGTATGTCTAGTTTGATGAAGAGAAGGACCAGGGGAGACATGATAGCAGTGTTCCGATATCTCAGAGGGTGCCACAAAGAAGAGGGAGTCAAACTTTTCTCCAAGACACCTGGGGGCAGGACAAGGAGCAATGGGTGGAAACTAACCAAGGAGAGAAGCAACTTAGAACTAAGGAGAAATTTCCTAACAGTAAGAACAATTAACCTCTGGAACAGCTTGCCTCCAGCAGTTGTGAATGCCCCAACCCTGGAAGTCTTTAAAAAGATGTTAGACAGCCATTTGTCTGAAATGGTATAAGATTCCTGCCCATGCAGGGGGTTGGACTAGAAGACCTACAAGGTCCCTTCCAACTCTGCTATTGTATTGAATAAGACATATATCTGAAACCCTAGATGAGGGCCCAAGGTTAAAGAAATTGGACCATGTTGGCATAAATGTGCCCCTGGATAGCAATAGCAACAGCATTTAAGACTTATTACCACTTTACCGTGCTTTTACAGCCCCCTCTAAGCGGTTTATAGAGTCAGCCTCTTGCCCCCCAACAATCTGGGTCCTCATTTTACTGACCTCAGAAGGATGGCAGGCTGAGTCAACTTTGAGCCTGGTGAGATTTCATCTGCCAGATTGCAGTCAGCCAGCAGTCAGCAGAAGGAGCTAGCAATACTGTACTCTAACCACCACGGCTCGTTCTTGTATTCAAAAATCTTGCTAAAGAAATATCGTAATTAGTTTCGATGTCCTTCGTGAGGGATTTTTGGTGCTCTCTGAGCTTGGTTGTTTTCTGGTGGACATTTCATTATCAAAAAATAGGTAACATCATCTGTGCTAGGATGGATGATGTTACATAGTTGGGTGATGAAATATCTGCCAGAAATCAACCGTGCTCAGAGAGCACCAAAAATCCCTCACAAAGGACATTGAAACTAATTTCTTTTTTTTCTTTTTTTTTATTGAAAAAGTTTTATTGGTTTTACATTTTTTAACAGGATAGGGTAATGGTTACAAAGAAATTTTGAGAGCATTCACGTCAGAGTCGTCGGACCTTCCGAGACCTCAAAATACACATTAAAAAAGTTAACATAGAAAACATTTTCCATACCACTACAAGATGGAAGCAAGTACATTTACCTAAATTCTCCCTTCCATGCTGTCAGACATTTACAAAAAATCCGGATAGAAATATTATACAAAATTGTTCAAGAAAAATCAAGGCAAAGTTATTTTTTTGATCTAAGTCTTTTGGCTACTGTATCTTCTTTCTCTCCTCCCTGGCCCCCCGCGGGCGGGGCCGTGACCCCCTCCGTCCCCCCTGGATCTTCCCCCAGGGCAGAGGAATGTTTTTTAAGAAAGGCTTCCGCCTCAGCAACTGTTTTAATCCTCACTCTTCCTCCTTCCCAGAACACCAGCATCCCTTCAGGTGTCATCCACTTGAACCAAATCCCGTGATCAAACAAGGTTTTAGACAAGAAAGAAAATTTCTTTCTTGAATCTCTAATTTTTCTAGGGATCTGCTTCAAGATAGTGACCGTTTCTCGTTGATAAGTTAAGGGTTTCTCTCTCTGCGCTTTCAGGATTTCCTCTCTGGTTGACCTTCTAACAAATTTCACATGTATCTCTCTAGGCACTTCATTTATCCTGGCATATGCTGAGTTAATTCTGTAGGCTAGGTCAATGTCCCCCCTGATCTCATCCTTAGGTTTTTGTAAATAGTCTGCTAAAATTGTGCTCATAAGATCAGGCAGGCATTCACCAGATTCCTCAAGAACATTCTGAAATCTCAAAAAATATGTCATTCTTTCCATATCTATCCTAGACACATGCCCATTTATTTCCCCCACCTCATTAGAAACATTTTTAATCTCTCCCTTAGCCCCCTCCAGCCCCCCCTCCAATTCCTCGGTCTTCTGTGTATTCTCCAACACTTGCTTCCGGGTATCCAATAGTTCCTTTTTAAAAGTACTATTTTCAGCCCTCTGGGCCTTTATTTCTAATATCAAAGTTTGCATAGAAGTTTCAAGAGAAGCCATCCTTTGTTCCAAATTTACAAGTGCTGCTTCTTGTGCCATGGTTAAAAGTTAGAGTCACTGCCACCAAGATGGCGTTTTCCGGGTGGGGCTGGTGGGGCAGATCAGGAGCTCAGTTCAATTCAGGGCGGTGAAGTTGCAAACAATTCAGAAACCAAAAGAGACACAATTTCCCAAATCAGCAAATAGTAATAACGAAGGTATTCCAGAGAAGAAGTCACAAATCCATCAAAAGAAATTTTTTTTCAAAAATCCAGAGAGAGTCCTGCTTTCAAAGAGACGCTGGAAATTTTCCTTAGTTGAAATAGTTAGACAGGGACAAAGAGAAGCCACTTCCACCGCCCATCTAGCCAGAGGGAGAGAGTAGCAAAAAAAAGAATTTTTTAAGCTCAGCCAGACCTAGAAACAATGTTGCAGAAAGTCACAATCCACTTTCCCTTGTTAAAGACCGTCCGGAGTGAAAGTTTCCGCTTTCTCTTTGCAGAGAAGCCATCTTAGCGTGCCGCTTAAATCCGAGGGTTTTTTTTTTTAAATTAAACACCCCCCTCCCAGTCCGTTCAGCCTGGCTGGCAGCAAGGAAAAAAAAGGTGTTCTTTTAAACTCACTCTCTCTCGCAGCTGAGGCCTCGGCGATCCGCCCGATCTCTCCGTTCAGCCCTCTCCATTAAAGCAAATGGCACTGACAGCCGTTGGAGAAGGAAAAAACCCCCGCTAGCATGTTCCTCTCCTCCTAGGTCGCAGAGAGGAGCGCCCTCCCCACCGCCGTGACGAGGGCCGCTCCCTCTGAGCCGACCCTACGGGAAACCTCCGGTAACCGGAGAGTTTCGCCCCCCTGGGGGGGCAGAAAAGGCAACAAAGCGGCGAGCGCGCCCTAGGCTCGCCCGTCTCCGCTGGAGCCGGATACCGGAAGTCGAAACTAATTTCTTTAGCAAGATTTCTGAATGCAAGAATGAGCCGTGGTGGTTAGAGTGCAGTACTGCTGGCTCCTTCTGCTGACTGCTGGCTGAACCCTGAGCTACAATTATTTCCGTAATGTTGAATAAGACAACAGCCCTTAATTAAGAACCTTCATTTTGCCTCCTCCAGACTTACACAGGTGCGTAAGACCACCAGCATGCCTACCATCCCTATCCTATCATGTTTATATGTATACCTGTTATTTATTTTTATTTTTTATTTTTCGAATTTATACCCCGCCCTTCTCCTTGTTAGGACCCAGGGCGGCGCACAGGCATTATTAAAAACCATTACAAAACCATACAAACTCTTAAAAGCATATTAAATTAACCTAAAACCCGTGCTAAAACCCTTTAAAACCCTAAAAAATTAAAATTTATAAATATAGTCAGAAACGGGGGGCTACGCTAGGCCGGCTAGTTATCTCATATATGGCTGACAAACTAAATAAATAAAATAAATAGATAAATAGATTCTAGATGTTATTCCAGAGACAGAGATTACAGTAGCAATCCCCAGAAACCGTACACCATCCATAGCATATAGTTCTCAAAAGATGTTTTCAAATATACTGATCATAACCCCTCCCTAAAATTAGAAAGTCTCTTTTCTCCTTTAAAAGACTTTGGGAGGATAAGAAAACAAAGCCCGAGAGATTCATTCTCATCTATCTTTAATCTTCGAGCTGCATTCACTTTATTTAATCCCACTTTAGACACACAACAGTGCCCACAAAACTCGCAAAATTGGTGTGTCGCTCTCTCTTCGGTCCTCCATGCCCTTCTCGGAAAGTCAATGCTCATTTAAAATTTCCAGCTCTCTTTTACTTCTAACTAGCCGATAACCTGGCGTTGTCGGGGTGTTTATTTATAGAGGGGGAAATGTCCAGACCAAACGTAATTTCTAATGTTGGATTTTCCCCCTTACCAGAGGGAGCCCCCTTGTGGAGGACTGTGAAACCGTTACCATGGCAACTCCACTGCACTGTGTGGTAGAAGCCATTTTACGGCAGTACAGTAGAAACTGTTTTAAGGCACAACAGCCTGTATCTTAACAGAACATACACCTGTTTTAGGATGTCTTACCCCCACAATATTTTTTGTTCCAGAGAGCAAGTCATCTGTGTACCAAGTTTGGTTGAAATTGCTCAAGGAGTTCCAGAGTTATGCTGGAACAGAAACCCACAGCCATAGATAGATAGATAGATAGATAGATAGATAGATAGATAGATAGATAGATAGATAGATAGATAGATAGATAGATAGATAGATAGATAGATAGATAGATAGATAGATAGATAGATAGATAGATAGATAGATAGATAGATTCTTTTTCATGGCAATAATGGAAATCACACCTTACAAAGAAGAATGTGGTGTTGGGAAACAATTATTAGATGACTTTTTCTCATACCTCAGTCATTACATTCAGATTAAAATTAACCGTCACCTAAAATATTAACGAACCAAGTTGTTCCAGTCCTCTAATACTAATTTCTCCTCAGTTCTAAGTTGCTTCTTTCCTTGATTAGTTTCCACCCATTACTTCTTGCTCTAATCAAGGAGAGAAGCAACTTAGAAGTGGGGAGAAATTTCCTGACAGTGAGAACAATTAGTCAGTGGAACAGCTTGCCTCCAGAAGTTGTGAATGCTCCAACACTGGAAATTGTTTAAGAAGATGTTGGATAACCTTTTGTCTGAAATGGTATAGGGCTCCTGCCTAGGCAGGAGGTTGGACTAGAAGACCTCCAAGGTCCCTTCCAACTCTGCTATTGTATTGTATTGTATTTTTTTTAATGTTCCAGGGATCGAAATAAAAATTGACCATAATTTGTAGCTTATTCGTTTGCGTACCCACAGCAACCTGTAAGAATTTTCATTATCATTTTTACCGTACTGAAATGTCCCATTGGGTTTGCCCAGAAATATTACTCACAATCCATGACAATTTAGCCCAGAGAAATATTTCCTAAGTGTCAGCGGCAGCCTCCAGATTTTAAGACCAACAAATATATACAAAAGATGACAAAGGACGTTGCCAAATGTTTGTTCTCGCAAACAAAAGCCCTTCTTTGTTAGAAATCAGGGGTGTGCATCTAGCTGCCTTTTATGATGAAAATGATCACAGAGGCTAAATCACTGAAAAGAATCAAGATTATTTACACCAATGCACATCCTTCAAAAGCTGAGCTGCAAGGTTTTATGGAAAATCCTCAAATTTGGTCAATGGCCTAGTAAGGTCCTTTTCCACTACCACAATATCTGGTTGATTAGCCAATATCTGCTTCTCTGTCTGGAGTCCTACTGGACCTTAGCTGTCTTATTCTCCACCACTTTTTGAGGGTCTCCCATCTAGAATTTGGAGCAAGGGTTTCAAACTTGATTACATTGAGGGCTGCACCAGGATTGTGTTTGATCTCGGGGGGAGAAGAGTGGCCAGGGGCATGGCCAGCTCAACATCACTCATGTCAGGGACACCTGTGGAGGACAAATGGACTCCCCTCAGGATCTTCCCTCACTCTCATTATAATCCCCTTCCTTCCTTCCTTCCTTCCTTCCTTCCTTCCTTCCTTCCTTCCTTCCTTCCTTCCTTCCTTCCTTCCTTCCTTGGGGTGACATGATGTCAATATTCCAATACTTGAAGGGCTTCCAAAGCACCTGAGGGTAGGATAAGAAGCAACAGATGGAAACTAATCAAGGAGAGAAGCAACCTAGAACTGAGGAGAACTTTCCTGACAGTTACAACAATTAATCAGTGGAACAACTGGCCTCCAGAAGTTGTGAATGCTCCAACACTGGAAGTTTTCAAGAAGACTTTGGATAACCATTTGTCTGAAATTGTGTAGGGCAGTGTTGGTGAACCTATGACACATGTGCCACAGATGGCAGGCAGAGCTACATTGGCCAGCACACTGGCCCTCAGCTCTGGCATGTCTGTGGGCACTGGCCAGCTGATTTTTGGCCTTCTGTAGGGCTGGGAGAGAATGTTTTCACCCTCCCCAGGCTTCAGGAAAGCCTCTGGAGCCTGGGAAGGGTCAAAACGCTCCCCCTTTCTGGGGGGGAACATGTGCGCATGTGGAGGTGGAGTGTCGTGTGTGCATGCATAAGTGGGTGAAGCACATTCCATTGTGGGTCTGGGCAGACAATTTTGGTACGCCTTTAGAAAAAGGTTAGCTATCCCTGCTATAGGGCCTCCTGCCTGAGTAGGGTTGGACTAGAAGACCTCCAAAGTCCCTTCCAACTCTGATATCCGGTATTGTGTACGCCTGGCATCGGTCATGCAAACGACAGCAACTCGGGAAATTATCCTCTCCCTGAAGACTCGTGTGCCCAGTAATTGGGAGGCCCTCCCCTCCAAGCGGTCTAACATGGTTAGGCAAGTATTTAGTAATCGGGAATTGGAGACACTGACAGAGTGTCCAAAAAAAAAAAAATCTGCATTATCCCCAGACTGATTTTTTTTTTCATTAGAAGAAGAAGAAAAAACCACCTGCAAATCTTTGAAGACTTCCTGGGGATGTCAGTCTGTCCACGACTCTTAAAAGTCATGTTTATATAAGCCACATTTTTTTTCCTTTTAATTTCCAGCCGCGTTTAGACGTTTGAATCCTTAACTCATGTAAATGAGGACAATCGGGGAGGCTTTTCACGTTATCAGGAGAACGAACTGATGAAATTTCCCTTGCTCAAACACTCCCTCTTAAAAAGAAGAAAGAGGAGGTTGGGGGGTGGAAGAATGAGGGGGAAAAAAGCTTTTGAGTCCTGCCTCTGTGTTTTCAAGGGCTGTCATATCTCTCTGCACTTTATCTATAATAAAATGTCCACTCTTTCCCCCCCCCTCCCTGCCTAATCTCTGTTCCTAAGATTAATTCTCCATTCCTCTAATCATTCGAGATGCTTTTCACTTTGCTCCGGCTTTAATTCAGCTCTCTGGAATGTAGCGTTCCCCAAAGCATATTTATACTTCGCTTTGATTTATTATGTTCCTCGAGTACTTGCCGAAATAACCACCACTACTGTTCCTTGCCAGACAGAGTCAAAACTGTTGCAACTTCCACCCCAGATTGACAGAGTTGGAATGAATGAATGAATGAATGAATGAATGAATGAATGAATGAATGAATGAATGAATGAATAAATGAATGAAATTTTTATTTATATACCGCTCCCTCTCCCTGAAGGGACTCGGGGCGGTGCACAGGGGATAATAAAACATACAAATATACAACAATATAAATATCTAAAATCAGATTAAACTACTATAACAAGGAAGGAACCTTGTAAGTCATCTAGTCCAACCTCCCACCTAAGTAGGAGACCCTACACCAGTTCTGACAGATGGCCGTCCAGTCTCTTCTTGAAAGCTTCCAGGGATGAAGCTCCCACAACTTCTGAAGGCAACTTCTGTTCATTGTTCTCACTGTCAGAAAATTTATCCTAATTTCCAGGTTGAATCTCTCCTTGGTCAGTTTCCATCCATTGTTCCTTGTCTGGCCTTCAGGTGCTTTGGAGAATAGCTTGACCCCCTCTTTTTTGTACCTAGCTCCTCAAATTTTGGAAAACTGCTCTCCTGTCTCCCCTGGTCCTTCTTTTCACTAGACTAGCCATGCCCGGTTTCTGTAATCGTTCTTCATATGTTTTAGTCTCCAGTCCCCTCATCATCCTGGTTGCTCTTCTCTGCACTCTTTCTAGAGTCTCAACATCTTTTTTATAGTGTGGTGATCAAAACTGGATGCAGTACTCTAGGTGTGGTTTTACTAAGGCTTTATCGGCCTTACTAAGGCCTTGATCTTAATTGTAGAGACTCTAGAAAGAGTGCAGAGAAGAGCAACAAAGAGGATTAGGGGACTGGAGGCTAAAACATATGAAGAACGGTTGCAGGAACTGGGTATGTCTCGTTTAATGAAAAGAAGGACTAGGGGAGACAGGATAGCAGTCTTCCAATATCTCAGGGGTTGCCCCAAAGAAGAGGGAGTCAAGCTATTCTCCAAAGCACCCAAAGGCCAGACAAGGAATAATGGAGGGAAACTGAACAAGGAGAGATTCAACCTGGAAATAAGGAGAAACTTCCTAACAGTGAGAACAATTAATCAGTGGAACTACTTGCCTCCAGAAGTTGTGAATGCCCCAATACTGCAAGTCTTCAAGAAGATGTTGGAGAGCCATTTGTCTGAAATGGTATAGGGCTTCCTGCCTAGGCAGGGAGTTGGACTAGATGACCTCCAAGGTCCCTTCCAACTCTGCTATTGTATTGTATTGTATCCCTTTGTTAATTCAATTTAGGATTGCATTGGCTTTTTTTTGCTGCCACCATACACTGTTGGCTGATTAATTGTTCTTACTGTCAGAAAATTTCTCCTCAGTTCTAAGTTGCTTCTCTCCTTGGTTAGTTTCCACCCATTGCTTCTTGTTCTACTCTCAGGTGCTTTGGGGAATAGTTTGACTCCCTCTTCTTTGGGGCAACCCCTGAGATATTGGAAGGCTGCTATCATGTCTCCCCAAGTCCTTCTTTTTATTAAACTAGACCTACCCAGTTCCTGCAGCCTTTCTTCCTATGTTTTAGCCTCCAGTCCCCTCATCCTCTTTGTTGCTCTTCTCTGCACTCTTTCTAGATTCATATAACTTTTTTTAAAAATACAATCAAAATTGCAGTCATGGGCATTATTTTTCTATGTGCTACTGGTTCCCACCACAAGATTAATGTTCTCGTGTCATGTCATTCCTTGCCTGCAGAAGGGATTCTGTCTGTCTGTCTATCGTTGCAAGAGACAGATGGGGAGACTGATAGAATTTCTCTAGTTACAAATTCCTTTCCATTCAAGGAAAGATAAATCTGTTTCCCGTAGTTCTAAAAACCCTACCCTATGAATCATAATGTTCTTTCTACAAAGATCTGCACTTGAGAATCCCAACACCATATTACTGCTCATTATTTGAATCCTGCATGCAATTTCATGCTCGCCATGAATCCATCTCACACCAATGGAACTTCGATGGAAATTATATATTGTTGTAAACAAATATTGGCTGAGAAAGCTTTTTCAAGCCATTGTTAAAATAATGGGCAGGATGAATTATATTGCAAGGGAATAAATGTTAATTTGCCAACTTATGTGTTACATTTAAACCGTGAATGAAGTCATAATTGTTCAAATTTTAATAAAGGCTTATGTTCTGTTGGCTTAAAACATTTTAAAACTATTCAAACACAAGGTTAATTGTGATGGGAAACTGTTCCCCTTCAAGGTAACTTGTATTGCTAAATTTAAAATATAGATGGAACCATAGGTGAGATAAAAGATGTGTAACATAGGTAAACAATGGCCAATTTGTTTTCTTAGCCTAAATATGTCTGAATTCTCTTCATTCTTCTCATATTATTATCCTTTTGGGGCAGCTAGTCTCAAATAATGATAAATTAATTGTAGAATATTTTTACATTGTCTTGATGTAAAAAAAGATGTGGAGACTCTACAGAGAGTGCAGAGAAGAGCAACAAAGATGATTAGGGGACTGGAGACTAAAACATATGAAGAACTGTTGCAGGAACTGGGTATGTCTAATTTAAATGAAAAGAAGGACCAGGGGAGACAGGATAGCAGTCTTCCAATATCTCAGGGGCTTCCACAAAGAAGAAGGTGTCAAGCTATTCTCCAAAGCACCTGAGGCAAGAGAAGAAGCAATGGGTGGAAACTAATGAAGGAGAGAAGAAACCTAGAACTAAGGAGAAATTTCTTGACAGTGGGAACAATTAACTAGTGGAACAGCTTGCTTCCAGAACTTGTGTGTGCTCCAAACCAGGGGTTTGGTGTGGAAGACCTCCAAAGTACTTTCCAATTTTGCTATTCTGTTAAATAATGAGTCCAAACTCATTATTCATTCTCTCATTCTCTCATTCTCTCTCTCTCTCTCTCTCTCTCTCTCTCTCTCTCTCTCTCTCTCTCTCTCTCTCTCTCTCTCTCTCTCTCTCTCTCTCTCTCCCTGTCTCTGTCTCACTGTCTGTTTCTGTCTCTGTCTCTCTCTCTGTCTGTCTCTCTCTGTCTCTCTCTCCCTGTCTCTGTCTCTGTCTCACTGTCTCTCTCTCTGTCTCTGTCTTTCTGCCAGCTCCTCTGATCTTCTTGCAGGAAAACGCCTGTTTTGCTACATATTATTCTGTACAGGTCTTTGGCTGATTAATTCCGCCTGCCTGTCCATGAACCTGCCAGTAATTTCCAGGATTTACTGTAGCTTCCAGGAATAATTGTGCTAGAAAAGGTATTTATTTCAATATGCCTTGGATATTGGATATACTTTGCCTAGATCCCTCTAATCTCGCTGGGTTTCGGGGTGAGAAGGCTCTTATTTGTTGATTTGTTACTCTTTCACGCAACCTTCCGAGACAGGTTTGCATAAGGGAAATACACTGCCAAGTGTGTTCTTGATAGTCTTTGGATGTAGTTGGGGTTTTTTTTGCCCTGCATGTCTCTCAAAAGTTGCCTCAACTTTGTGCAGGAGTACAAATATGTAATATGCCTACATGAATCATAGTGGTGCGGCAATACTGCAGGTTACTTCAGCTGACTGCTGGCTTCCAACTGTTCTGCAGTTCAAATCTCACCAGGCTCAAGGTATGAACTCGTGGCTGTGGGCAGAGTTAGCCTGCACTACTGCAGTCTAATCACTGTGAAGGAAGGAAGGAAAAAAGAAAGGAGGGAGGAAAGAAAGAAAGGAGGAGAGAAGGAGAAAAAGAAAAGCTATAGCAATAGCACTTAGACTTATATACCGCTTCACAGTGCTTTATATCCCTCTCTAAGCGGTTTACAGAATCAGCCTCTTGTCTCCCCAACAATCCGGGTCCTCGTTTTACCAACCTTGGAAGGACGGAAGGCTGAGTCACCCTTGAGCTGGTCAGGATCAAACTCCCGGCTGTGGGCAGAGTTAGCCTGCAATGCTGCAGTCTAATTACTGTTGAAGGAAGGAAGGAAAAAAGAAAGGAGGGAGGAAAGAAAGAAAGGAGGAGAGAAGGAGAAAAAGAAAAGCTATAGCAATAGCACTTAGACTTATATACCGCTTCACAGTGCTTTATATCCCTCTCTAAGCGGTTTACAGAATCAGCCTCTAGTCTCCCCAACAATCCGGGTCCTCGTTTTACCAACCTTGGAAGGACGGAAGGCTGAGTCACCCTTGAGCTGGTCAGGATCAAACTCCCGGCTGTGGGCAGAGTTAGCCTGCAATGCTGCAGTCTAATTACTGTTGAAGGAAGGAAGGAAAAAAGAAAGGAGGGAGGAAAGAAAGAAAGGAGGAAAGAAGGAGAAAAAGAAAAGCTATAGCAATGGCACTCAGACTTATATACCGCTTCATAGTGCTTTATATCCCTCTCTAAGCGGTTTACAGAATCAGCCTCTTGTCTCCCCAACAATCCGGGTCCTCGTTTTACTGACCTTGGAAGGACGGAAGGCTGAGTCAACCTTGAGCTGGTCAGGATCAAACTCCTGGCTGTGGGCAGAGTTAGCCTGCAATGCTTCATTCTAACCGCCGCGCCACCACACAACATCATTTTCTGTGATTTAGCAGAAGAAGAAAGGCAAGCTTAAAAAATAATAACAGGATAACCTCTTCTCTTCATTCTGTTCCCACAAAGTGAGTGGTACTTATCTGGATTCTACAGCCCTGAAACAGCATAATTATATCTGATTCCAAAAACGAAAAGCACTTGTCAAGTTTTGCCCGTCGATAGCTCTTCATTCGAAGGCAGGATATATTCAGAAAGCACTGCCCTTGGTGGCACCTGATGATAGAAGGAGTTTAATCTCAAAACGTTGTCACCGTTTGGCAGCTTTGATTCATGAAGAAAAGGAAGTCAGAATGCTTCTTGTTATTTCTACTGCCTCGCCTCTTCTCCTTCTTTTTCTCCTTCTTTCTTTTTAACCAAATGCTGCCTGCACGAAATGCCGGAGAGGTTCATGTGGCTTCTTGTGGCTGGCTTGAAATGTTTTCCTAAACAATTCGAACCCCGGGCAATTAAAATGGATTCAGTAATATCGGACACGGTGGGTCCAATGGCTAAGACACTGAGCTTGTCGATCAGAATGGTTGGCAGTAGTTCGGCGGTTCGAATCCCAACGCCGTGTAACAGAGGGAGCTCCCATGACTTGTCCCAGCTTCTGCCAACCTAGCAGTTCGAAAGCGCGTAAAAAACGCAAGCAGAAAAATAGGGACCACTTTGGTGGGAAGGGAGCAGCGCTCCGTGCGCCTTCGGGGGTTGAGTCATGCCAGCCACATGACCATAGAAACATCTTCGGACAGCGCTGGCTCCTCGGCTTTGAAATGGAGATGAGTACCGCCCCCTAGAGTCAGGAACAGCATTTGTGCGAGGGAAACTTTTACCTTTAATATTGCATCAAATAATGTATATTTTTCAGGTGGATTGATTGAATGCTTTGGAAAAGTACTTCAGGAATTAGCAAATGACCCTTACACCAAAATTTCATTTTAATATATGCCAATTGGTGTCCAGTCAAAGTGACAATAAAGTTATTCTAAGTCTACAGGCAACAGACAAGATGATAGATAGATAGATAGATAGATAGATAGATAGATAGATAGATAGATAGATAGATAGATAGATAGATAGATAGATAGATAGATAGATAGATAGATGATGGATGGAGATGATAGATAGATAGATAGATAGATAGATAGATAGATAGATAGATAGATAGATAGATAGATAGATAGATAGATAGATAGATAGATAGATAGATAGATAGATAGATAGATAGATAGATAGATAGATAGATAGATAGATAGATGATGGATGGAGATGATAGATAGATAGATAGATAGATAGATAGATAGATAGATAGATAGATAGATAGATAGATAGATAGATAGATAGATAGATAGATAGATGATGGATGGAGATGATAGATAGATAGATAGATAGATAGATAGATAGATAGATAGATAGATAGATAGATAGATAGATAGATAGATAGATAGATAGATAGATAGATAGATGATGGATGGAGATGATAGATAGATAGATAGATAGATAGATAGATAGATAGATAGATAGATAGATAGATAGATAGATAGATAGATAGATAGAATTAATTAATTCTTTATTGGCCACATGTGATTGGACACTCAAGGAATTTGTCTTTGGTGCATATGCTATCAGTGTACATAAAAAGAAAAGATACATTTGTCAAGAATCCTAAGGTATGATAGTCATAGGATACAAATAAGCAATCAAATCATACTAGGAAACTGTCGATATAAAAGTTAAGGATGCAAGCCACAAAGTTACAGTCATACAGTCATAAGTGAGAGGAGATGGGCGATAGGAATGATGAGAAGACTAATAGTAATGCAGGCTTAGTGAATGGCTTGACAGTGGGGAGGGAATTATTTGTTTAGCAGAGTAATGGCGTTCGGGAAAAACCTGTTCTTGTGTCTAGTTGTCTTGGTGTGCAATGCTCTATAGCATCGTTTTGAGGATAGGAGTTGAAACGAATTAGGTCCAGGATGCGAGGGGTATGTAGATATTTTCCCAGCCCTCTTTTTGAGTCATGCAGTGTGCAAGTCCTCAATGGAAGGCAGGTTGATAGCCATTGCTTTTTTTTCTGCAGTTCTGATTCTCCTCTGAAGCCTGCGTCTGTCTTGTTGGGTTGCAGAGCCAAACCAGGCAGTGATGGAGGTGTAGATTATAGACTCAATAATTCCTCTGTAGAACAGAATCCGCAGCTCCTTGGGCAGTGTGAGCTTCCTGAGTTGTCGCAATTGACAATTGTGAGAAAGACCATTCCTATTAGTGGCAGGATAAGATTGGTCCACCAGCTCACCTCCGAGCAGGCGGCTAAGTGAGACTCCTCTTAAGAAGGCCTGTGTCGTCTCCTCTAATCCCACCGCACCTATTGAAAAGAACATATTTCAAAGGATCCAGGGCAAAATGGAGCCGGGGTCTTATCAGAAACGAAGTGAATTACAGCAGCTGGGGAGACTCCTTCCTCTCTTCACAATAGAGTTGTGGAGAGGGGAAAAGCTGCATTTCTGGGAGAGATTTATGAGGCGGTACCACTTGAGGAAAAAAAGCAGACAGTTTCATGAGGAAAAAAAACGCTTAATAGACCTGACCTTTTCCGCAGTCCAAGTGAAAAATGCCAAGGAGAGAATAAAACCTCGCCGTCTGCAGATTCGGTTTTTCTGGAACCCTGGACAATAAGAATGGAAAATTGGGAATAAAGATAAGCATTTAAACAGCCCAGAGTTTTGAGGTGTTGGGGGAAGCTTTGGATCATTCCACATCCCAGCCTTCTTAGACCCGCGCCAGTCCGGCTTTCGGCCCGGGCATAGCACTGAGACGGCATTGGTCGCGTTGGTTGATGATCTCTGGAGGGCCAGAGATGGGGGTTGTTCCTCCATCCTGGTCCTATTAGATCTCTCAGCGGCTTTCGATACCATCGACCATGGTATCCTATTGCATCGGCTGGGGAGGTTGGGGGTGGGAGGCACCGTCCTACGGTGGTTCTCCTCCTACCTCTCTGGCCGATCGCAATTTGTGTTGGCAGGGGAGCAGAGGTCGACCCCGAGACCCCTCACATGTGGGGTGCCTCAGGGGTCGGTCCTTTCGCCTCTCCTGTTTAATGCATACATGAAGCCGCTGGGTGAGATCATCCGTGGTTTTGGGGTAGAGTATCATCTCTACGCTGATGATACTCAGCTGTATATATCTACCCCAAACCACCCCAACGATGCCGTAGCGGTGATGTGCCAGTGCCTGGAAGCTGTGCGGATCTGGATGGGAAGTAACGGACTCAGGCTCAACCCGACCAAGACCGAGTGGCTGTGGTTTCCGGCTGCCCGATTCAACCAGATGATTCCATCTCTGGCCATAGGGGGCGAACATCTGGCCCCTGTGGATGGGGCGCGCAATTTGGGTGTCCTCCTGGATACCCGGCTGTCTATGGAAGAGCAAGTGACAGCCGTGGCCAGGAGGGCGTTTTACCAGGTTCGCCTGGTTCGCCAATTGCGCCCCCTATTGGATCGGGACGCCCTTCGCACAGTCACTCATGCCCTCGTGACATCTCGACTGGACTATTGTAACTCTCTCTACATGGGGCTCCCCTTGAGGTGCACCCGGAGGCTTCAGTTAGTTCAGAATGCAGCCGCGCGAGCAATTATGGGAACCACCAGGTTCACCCACATTACACCGCACTTGCGCGAGCTGCACTGGCTACCTGTCGTCTTCCGGGTGCGCTTCAAGGTATTAATCATCATCTTTAAAGCGCTCCATGGCTCGGGACCTAGCTACCTGCGGGATCGGATCCTGCCTCATACATCCTCACGGCCGATTCGCTCCCACAGAGAGGGACTGTTCCGGGTGCCGTCCACTAGACTCTGTCAGCGGGCGACGCCCAGGGGAAGGGCTCTCTCTGTGGCGGGTCCGACCCTCTGGAACGACCTTCCCCCCGATATTAGAACGACCACGGACCTCCGCTCCTTCCGCCTGAAATTGAAGACTCATCTTTTCCGCCTGGCCGGCCTAGGGTAGTCTCTCTGTCTATGGGTTTTTAAATGTATACTATATTTATTGGATGTTTTTAGTTAAGGGGATTTTAGCACAGGATTGATTGAGTTTAATTCGTTTTAATTTGTATGTATTTTGTATATTTTTCATTTTTTAATTTCCCTGTGCACCGCCCCGAGTCCCTGTGGGGAGAGGGTGCGGTCAATAAATGCAACTTTATTATTATTATTATTATTATTATTATTATTATTATTATTATTATTATTATTATTATTTCAAATGGCCCCTCTCCTTCGGCCACTGGGCGTAAACAGATTAACGGTTTGAAATCCGGATTAAGCACTTATCCTGATTTGGCCCGTTTAATATGGGTAGTGCTCAATTTATGACCACAATTAAGGTTGACTCAGCCTTCCATCCTTCTGAGGTGGGTAAAATGAGGACCCAGATCGTTGGGAGGCGAGAGGCTGACTTTGGAATCCTGTCAGAGCTGAAGAAGCATGTGCTGTAGCCACACTTCTCCTCCTCCTCCTCCTCCTGGCTCCAGTTTCCTCTCAGTCTTGGTCCATGGAAGACTGATATCTCTTGGCTCCTAAGCTGAGATAGGAAAAGTGTAGTTTGAGGTTTGAGTTCGCACAATTGGCAATTTTAAATTTGCCCTCCCCGGCCCCCAGGAACACTTTTCCAGGCCTCCCAAACGCTCTGTGCATCCATTTTTGAGAAAAACAGGATGCGCAGGGTGGGGTTTCAGGAGGCCAAAAAGTGCTGTATTCAGTTAAAACACACCCCTCTCCTAGAAAAAATGAAATATTCTGTGGAATATGGAAAAGGCAGAATATTATATCTCTCCGGATAAGAAATGGAGAAACGTGTTTTTAGGCAGGAAACAGACTCACTCTTAATAGCCCTCCACTTTTGTCAATGGGCCATTAAAATGCCTGAGCCAGTCTATTCTACATAACAAAGATCCCCCCTTCCGCTCCAGGGTGATGGGATTAAAGCATGATAGGATTAGCCCTTTACCCATCTCACCACAGGACACCTGGGAAGAAGCTAAGCTCAATCAAACCTGGACTCAAAAACAGCCTATAGGGTTGCCCCCGC
Source organism: Rhabdophis nuchalis (assembly GCA_039707465.1). Classification (NCBI taxonomy): domain Eukaryota; kingdom Metazoa; phylum Chordata; class Lepidosauria; order Squamata; family Natricidae; genus Rhabdophis; species Rhabdophis nuchalis. The sequence goes on from CM077651.1 coordinate 30,009, forward strand.
ATGGTCCCATGGGAGTCTGACAACCAATTAGAATACAAGCTCAAGATCAAAGGCCAGAGAGAGCATAAAACCAGGGACTTTCAGCATCTCGGTCTCTCTATACTTCTTCACCCAACATCTGGAGGCATATGATCCCCCTTTTCTCTTCAGGAGCTCAAGCCATGTGATCCTGTCCACCATTAAACCATCTTTCCAAACAGCCTCCATGTTTCCAGTGTCTTTTCCCCCACTTGGAACTGAACCTAGATGGACATTTCTTCCAACACTTCTTTTTTTTCAGATTTCAAACTCTCTGCCACTGACTATATTGTGCCTCAACAGTTGAAAATGAAACACCCAGTGATGGCAAAGTCTCCCCTAGTTACAATCCTATTTTCTTGCCGACTCCTTGATGTTATTTGACTTTTCTTCTTCTTCTTTATTGTTTTTTTAAGTAATATTTTGTTTGTTTGTTTCTGGTTTCTGCAATTATGAATTGCAGACAGGCAGTTTGAAAAAACTATTCCTGTCTGGACTGAAAACTCCAGACAGTGAATGGCAACTGAAATATAACAGGGCTGCCATCCGCTGGCCATGAAAATGTTTGCAGCCTCTATCCATCGGTTTTGGGGGTTTTTTAAACCCCATTTCTATGTCACTCTAGTAATACAGAGAAGAAGTAAAGAACAGATCTAGTTTATTTATTATTTAGAACATAAAATAGACTCTTATTTCCCTGTGTGGCTCCTTCTTCAGGAAAGTCCCTGTTGCAAATTTTATTCTGCCATTCCTAGAAAACCTCGTGCTTCCTATTAAAACATGGGCAACTCCATCTTTATCTCTCCGTGTCCCTAGTGAAGATAACAATTTCCTCAATAGCCATTGCAAGAGGTCTGTGGATTCGTCTGCCCGATCTACGGGATTAACGAAAGTGCTTCCCCAACTTGTTATCCCTGCTATGAAGAGATTAAACATAATTTCTGAAAGGTGAAATGTGGCAAAAGGCAACTAGACTTTCTTTGAAAATGTTTTGCTTCTCATCCAAGAAATGTCCTCACTTCAACTGAAGAACTGAAGATGGATGAAAAGCATTTTCAAAGGGAAATAATACCACTCTATAAAGCCTTAGTAAGACCACACCTAGCATACTTCATCCAGTTTTGGTCACCAAAGTGGATAACCAATTAAATAGGAGACAGCAGTGTGCATTGGCAGTCAAAAAAGCCAACACAATCCTAAATTGAATTAACAGAGGGATACAATCAAGATCAAGGGAAGTACTAATACCACTCTATAAAGCCTTAGTAAAGCCACACCTAAAGTACTGCATCCAGTTTTGATCACCATACTATAAAAAAGATGTTGAAACTCTAGAAAGAGTGCAGAGAAGAGCAAAAAAAAGGATTAGGGGACTGGAGGCTAAAACATATGAAGAACGGTTGCAGGAACTGGGTATGTCTAGTTTGATGAAGAGAAGGACCAGGGGAGACATGATAGCAGTCTTCCGATATTTCAGGGGTTGCCACAAAGAAGAGGGAGTCAAACTGTTCTCCAAGGCACCTGAGGGCAGAACAAGAAGCAATGGGTGGAAACTAATCAAGGAGAGAAGCAACTTGGAACTGAGGAGAAATTTCCTGACAGTTAGAACAATTAATCAGTGGAACAGCTTGTCTCCAGAAGTTGTGAATGCCCCAACACTGGAGGTTTTCAAGAAGCGATTCAACAACCATTTGTCTGAAATGGTATAGGGTTTCCTCCCGGGGTGAGGGGTTGGACTAGATGACCTACAAGGTCCCTTCCAACTCTATTAATCTGTATCTGTATCCACCAAGGAGCGGACAAAGTAGATTTGGGACCACCATTATCTGGATGATTGAGAATCTCCATGGATATAATTTTTAAGTTATTCCTGTATTCATTCCCCCTTTCAGCCACGGTGCAGTGGTTGAAATATTTTGAAGGACAACCACTCAAGCCTGATCATTAGACAACTAATGGAATCATGACAAATACGATAATATTTGTCTGTAAAATTGATTTTAAAAGAAGTCAGAAATCTCAGATCATCAAACAGGATGTGAGATTGGTGTTCCCACCTGAAATCGTATCACAATTTGACAACAGGGTGTCAAAATCTCACCATCACGCAAATGAAAATAGGAGCACCTTGCAAAAACTTAAAATTTTAAAACAATAATCTTTATTTTGATTTTTTGATTTTTCATTTTATTTGGACTTATAAATTGCCCCCTCTCCCCGAAGGGACTCGGGGCGGTGTACAGGGAAAAAATTAAAAAACCATATAAACAGACAATATATAACAAAGCTAAAAACGAATTAAATTACCTGTACTAGAATTTAGAAATATTAAAATAGAAACCCTCCTAAACTAAAATTCCCTAAATCTAAAATCCATTTATGTCCTTGACAGAAGTTATGTTATAAAATCAATACCATTTACGCAAGACCAGCTTGTTGAAATAAATATGTTTTAAGTGAGCGGCGGAAGAGGGGAAGGTCCGTGATTGTGCGAAGTTCGGGGGGTAGGTCATTCCAGAGGGCCGGCCCAGCCACAGAGAAGGCCCTACCCCTGGGCACCGCTAGCCGGCATTGCCCGGCGGTTGGTACCCTCAGTAGGCCCACTCTGTGGGAGCGTATCGGACGTAGGGAGGTATGTGGCAGGAGACGGTCCCGTAAGTAATCACTTATTTTTGTGATCTTTCATAGACAACACCTGCAATAGCTTTGTAGATCCCCAGAAGTTCAAACCAGTCCCAGCTGAGAGGAATAGATGCAGAGTGATTTGAAAAATGGTCTAAATCAATGTGAACATTTATTGTTCTTGACTTTTAGAAAGGGCCAAATAATGTTCTTTTTCCTGCGGTCAGATTTAATGCAATCATCAAGCACAGAAAATCAATGGTGAATCCCCACCATTTTCTTGCCAAAATATTCCAAATATAATTTTTAATCCGGGTTGTATAAAAAGCAACACCAATCAATTCACACTTCTGCACCAGTAAGATACAGTCCAGAATGTAAACGCTTCATATATCTTGTGGTTTTTTTTTTTTTTAAAAACTTCTTCCCCTAAAATAATAAATTTAACTAGCACAGCAGCCTTTCCAAAAATTAATGCCACAGATCCGAAGGTAGATGGTGCTTTGAGAAATTATTTCTCATGTTGGGCAATTATCATTAATGAAAGAAAATTTCCTTAAATCCTCATAAATCAGGGAGTGAATTGACTGTCCATGCATCCAAATTGCTGCATTATTCACACTGGAATTGCTCCAAAGATTAACTGTAAATTGCCCTCTAAATTGAATTTATAGTTCCATTTTTCATCGCTGCTCTGTTGTGACAGTTGAGAAGAAACTCCAAGAAAAATGACATAAATGGACCTAATTTCTTTGCGCCCTGCCTTCAAGACGGGATTGGAACAATCTATATTTACCTTTATGTCTTTAACAATCTGCTCTGGCAAGCATAAACATCTGTTAGAAAAGAAACTGTGTCTTATTTTATGCAGCTCTCAATACAAAGAAGAAGAAGAAAACCCCAAACAAAAACATAGAGCAGCTTGGAAAATTCAAAAGCCCTGCACTGAAATGACAACACGTAAAATACTGGCCTATAATTATTGCTTTTGAGAATAGAATAGAATAGAATAGAATAGAATAGAATAGAATAGAATAGAATAGAATAGTTAGATACCTAGATGATGGATGGGTGGATGGTTGGATGGACGGACAGATGGACGGATGGACAGATGGACAGATGATAGATAGATAGATAGATAGATAGATAGATAGATAGATAGATAGATAGATAGATAGATAGATAGATAGATAGATAGAGGCAGGCAGGCAGGCAGGCAGACCTGGATGGATGGATGGATGGATGGGTGGATGGATGGATGGATGGATGGATGGCCAGATGGGCAGACAGACAGACAGACAGACAGACAGACAGACAGACAGACAGACAGACAGACAGACAGACAGACAGACAGACAGACCTATCGACCGGCCAACCAATTGACCGACCAACCGACCCTTGGGTGGATGGATGGATGGATGGATGGATGGATAGTTAGATACCTAGATAGATGATGAATGGATGGACGGATGGATAGATGGATAGATAGATAGACAGACCTGGATGAATGGATGGATGGATGGATGATTAGATACCTAGATAGATGATGGATGGATGGATGGTTAGATACCTAGATAGATGATGGATGGATGAATGGATGGTTAGATATCTAGATAGATGGTGGATGGGTGGATGGTTAGATACCTAGATAGATGATGGATGGATGGATGGATGAAACCTTTCAGCAAATCCCAGAAATATATAGATATATCTAGGATTTGCTGAAAGTTTCCTTCCAGGAACTAAGCAGACCAACTCTCCTTGATGTTTTTTGAGATCAGCCAAGGCTGGCCTGGCCCTTTTATGGTATGCTCCCTTACAGTTCAGATTCTATGCCTCCATATATCTCTTCAGTTCTCGGGCACCAACTTACTTTTTCTGAAACTCGCCTATGTATACATATTTTATCATAATGTCTTGCATCTGGACATTAATGATGTGGAGTGGCCCATTGGAGAACATGAATGAACAGCCATTGGACATAAATCCCATTGTCATTTATAAGCTTCATTAAGTGGCTGTAAAGAAGCAAAATGGGTCTGAAACTTCCTGTGGCCAAGGAGAAGAAATAGAATGGCTGCTATGACAGGATGAGACCACAGGGACTAGGCACGGTAGCAAGGAGCTAGTTCAAATTAATTATATATATAGATATGGAATATATAGATATATAGCTATTTTTTTAAAAAAATCTTTGATTTACACGCTCAGGAGCCCAGGAAGTCATATAAAATAAATCCTTTAGCACCGGAATTCTTAACATATTTATTAAGGAGTTGGATGTAGTGGTTTCTGCCATATATCTCAAAGTCAATTCTGTTAGCTGAAGATGTCTGACAGATCAGTGATAGCGTTTTTAATAATATATGCCTCTTGATTTCTGCAAAACAAATTACTGCCAAAACCAAATAATGATTTTACTTCAGTCCCATTATTCTTCCCACCCCATTTGAGAAGGAATTAAGAGGAACTAACAGGGAAAGACAGAGAGTGGGCGAAGAATAATCTGGCTGCATAATCTCAGGAGCTACTGTAGGTTTTTGGATAAAGCGTGCAGAAGCATGGAGAAGAGATTCATGCAACCTGAATGAAATTCCTTTCTTCTAAATACTAGATAGATAGATAGATAGATAGATAGATAGATAGATAGATAGATAGATAGATAGATAGATAGATAGATAGATAGATAAAAATGTAGATTAGATAGATAGATAGATGATAGATAGATAGATAGATAGATAGATAGATAGATAGATAGATAGATAGATAGATAGATAGATAGATAGATAGATAGATAGATAGATAGATAGAGATATGGCAGATTTACCTATGCAAATACCCTGTCCCTACCTAGGCTTCCTGATAAAGCATAAATCACAATCTTAGTCCCTCAAAACCTCTTTTATTTAAATGGCTGTGAATTATGGTCATTCACAGCCCTTAATGATTCACAAAGAGTGTGTGAAGAGTCCTGCAGAAGTCTGCCAAAGTCTTTCAGGGTAATGCTGATAAGCACCCACTCCCTTGCAACCCCACCAGAGACCTAATTGCCAACTAGTTTTGCAAGGCCAAATGCAGCACAGGAAACAGCAAAACACCATCTCAGGCGCCTCTCCCAGTGAAAATGGAGCCTGGGGACAGACGGCCACAGCCCTCCTGAGCTCCATTATCAGTGACAGAAGGCTGCAGGCGGTTGCCACAGCCAAAACCGGAGTTCAGGAGCCTATTTTTGCTGGCAGAGTGCTCAGTGTCAGGATTCCAAATAGCATCCAAAAGTAAATCAGAGCCCGAGGCAAAGTTTTGTTCTAAGTTCCAATTTATGAAGAGAGCCATGTTGGCACATCTGGGAAAGCCCGAATCTGAAAGCTTCCTGGTTTTCCCCACCCAGTTCAAGATCTTGCCCCCACACCCACCAGTCCATCCCATGGTCCAATCTCCCACTGCCATGCTGGCAGCTTCCATCCCTCCAGTTCCAGTCAGGTGCAGAGGTGCAGAGACAAAAGATGACCTTGGCTTTCTAGAAAGAATGTTGTTATGGCTACATCGCATCTAGCTCCTCCCATTTTCCCACAATAGAAAACGCATGGTAGAAGAATAGAAAGTGTGGCAGGCCAAAGATCCAGAAGAAAAGATGGCTGCAGGCCTAACACTCTGGTGACCACAAGTGCCCCTGACATGAGTGATGTCAAGCTGACCACTCCCTCTTTGGCCACACGCACCCCAGCCCACTGAGGTCAAACACAGCCCTGATGCAGCCCTCAACGAAAGCAAGTTTGACACCCTTGTTCTAGAGTCTCAACATCTTTTTTTATAGCATGGCGACCAAAACTGGATGCAGCATTCCAGGTGTGGTCTTACTAAGGCTTTATAGATTGGTATTAGCACCTCAATTGAATCCCTCCGTTAATGCCACTTTATTTAATTTATGAATGCAAAGTCCGAGAGCGATAGATTCGTTCCCCAGTTTCCTCTGTCTCAACTGACATTGGGGCACTGGGCGAACCCCCCGCTAAAACTTCAGATGACCCTACCGAGATATGACCTCCATTTTATTCTGCGGAAGAGCACTGGCGATCAAATGGAAACTGCATCACCCATTAATTCATGCCATGTCTTTGCCCCAAAATGATGAGAATGGAGAAGGAGATTCATAATTAGACACAATTAAACAAAATGTAATTGTCTATTAAAAATAACTCTGCTGAAGCCTTCTGTGGCCAAAGCCAGCTGGCCTTGCAAACACCACTTGGTAGAATGATAGCGAGAAAAAGGGTATGGATAGCTTCCCACAGCAGATGAAGCCTAACCTTTGCATTCCCATCCCATATTTCTCCAAGGGTTTGAGACTTTATGGGCTGTTCAAAGTGTTCAACGTGCCTCAAACTCTCTTATGGGAAAATGTGATATTTCCAATAGTTGTAAAAGGCTTGTGAACTTCACAACTAAAGTGCTCGGACTGAGGCTTCCCAAGAGCTTGAAGCCAACTCCTTGTCCAGACAAAAAAAAAACCTTTTATTAATTGACTGTGAATTCTGCTCCTTCACATCCAGCAAAGTCTTTCGAGGGAGGATTTACAGTCACAGACCTTCTCTGGCTTGGAGAGCTGCCAGGCTGATCTCTGCAGAACTTGGCCAGGAGACTCAGAGAGTCTCTGTCAGGGTTCGCTTCTTCGAATACTCAAGAAAGACCACACTTAAGCATATTTCAGAATGTTTAAGGTTACTTTTACTGAATACAGAAGAACAGCAAACGAAGGTCAAGCAGGGAGTGACTAATTTAGGCGTGAAGCGTATATATCAAAGCATAAGCCCACCCCATTAACCCATGCCCTCTACAATAGTGTCCAATGCCAAGTTCTTCAGGACATCAGGTGGGCATCACGTCCACAGCAATCATCACAATGGAATGTGATACCGTTAGGAGGGAGACATCTCCAACTCGCACTATTCTCCTCCAGCACACATAGCTAACCCCAAAACCCCACCCTCCCCGTTTCCATGGCAGCCAAGCATGCAGCAAAGCGAAGGCTGACAGTCTCACAGAGTCGCGAGCCAATTAAGCGAACTCATGGTCTCCTGCAAACTCCATTCCCCTTTCGCTCCTCTTTTCTTTCCTCTGGGAGAGGCCATTCATCGTCCACCTGTGGCCTGCCTCCCAAGTCAACCCCTGTTCTTTAGCTCTTCCCTTCCTCTGGCAACTCTGCGCATGTGCAATCTGGGAACAGGCTCCAGCTGTTCTTTTGCCTCACTGATGTCTGACTCCGAAGGCAGCTGATAACTGGCATACGGCTCTGCCCCCCTCTCTGCTTTTGACACAGAGCCCTACAGCATTCCTGACAGATGACAGTCCAGTCTCTTCTTGAAAGCCTCCAGTGATTGGGCAAATGAGTTTTAATAAAAAAAAGAATCTTGGCTTAACCTCGGATTGAATATGTACTACAGGTAGCCTCAGACGTACGACAGCTCATTTAGAAACTCTTCAAAGTTACAAAGGCACTGGAAAAAATTGACTTATGACTGTTTTTCACACTTATGACTATTGCAGAATTCTCATGGCCATGTGATCAAAATTCAGAAGCTTGGCAACTGGCATGTACTTATGACAGTTGCAGTGTCCCAGGGTTGCATGATTCCCTTTTGTGTCTTTCTGAGAAGCAACATGGCAGGGGAACATAGATTCACTTAACAACCATGTTAGTGATTAACTGCAGTGATTCACTTAACAACTGTGGCAAGGCAGGTTGTAAAATGGGGCAAAACTTGCTTAACAACTGTCTTGCTGAACAGCAGAAAGGTTTGTTTTACTTGTGGTTGTAAATCAAGGAGTACCTATACTCCTTGTATACATCTCATTCACGGACTGTTTAGACTTTCATTTCTTGAGAACAATTACCCACATCCTCTCCAAATATATTTGCAAGAGAGAAATAATTTCCCAAAGGTGCTTTTTTTTTCCCCCAAAAAGGAAAAGTGGACTTTCTTTTGTTTTTCCCTTGAAGACGTTTCTCTTCTCATCCAAGAAGCTTCTTCAGGTTCGGTCTGAATAGTTCGCCACATTCCATTCGAACTGAAGAAGCTTCTTGGAAGAGAAGTGCAATGTCTTCAAAGAAAAAACAAAAGAAAGTCCAGACTTTTCCAAGAAAAGTCCAGGTGCCATTGGAAAAAGCACTTTTGGGACCAACCATGACCCGGATCTCTGAGTATCTCCATAAACCACAAGAATTAAGACCCTCTGTCCTTCACCAAGAATTCTTTCTCCTTCCCTGTTTTTCTTGCCCTCTCTCTGTGTTTTCCCCCTCCCTTAATTTCTTCATTTATCACCCTAAATCTGTCAGTGTAAATCCCTTAACCTTTTCCAGGAGCAGAGATAGCAATTCTGAACCGGGGGGGAAAAATGAACTATCGTGGTATTATAATTGAAACGAATGTTTACTTAGAGCAAGAGCTGGCAGCAGCCAGGGCAGAGTATAATGAATCTCTGGGACACTATTATACGTCACTCACACATTTCTGGAAGAGGTACCTTGCTCTCCTCGTCAGAACGGGAGGCCAATATATCCATCACTTCCCAGGGCTTTGCCACGTTTAACCATCGCTTCCCCCTATCTTCCATTCAGACGGGAGAATTTTCAATCTTCCACCAGCGCATGCCGAAAAGGGCATATTGGCGCCCGCCGCCCGTTGCAAAGTAAGACATATTGCGATAATTAGCAAAATTATTCCTAGCGTGGCATAAGCAATTACAGGATTAATAACTGCCCGACCACAGAGTGTTTGGAAAGGCAGCCTAGACAGGCCATCAATAAAAACAACAGCCAAGTTGAACCTCGGTTTGACGTTGACAAAACGGGGATGTGGTCGTTTGGCTGCAAGACGGAAGGAGCCCCTTTAAAAATTCATCGGAAAGAGTCCGCCTTTATTTATTTTTTTAATAAGGACCCAGCTGAAGCCGCTGGCTTTGATAGCCACACTAATGTAGCATGTAAGTTGTATTTAATTTTGTGTTCTGATCAGAAGGAACAGCTTGTCGTGACTTCCTAATTAGTCTTCTGCCCGCAGCAAAGTTTTTCCCGTCTACGCTTGGCTTTAGCCTTCAATTCATCTCATAGTGGAACGCTGGGGATTCGGGATGGAGGAAGATGCACAGCTCGGGGGCGAGGCAAAGCACTTTGTCCGATGGGAAAAACAGGAGTCTTCCAATGGCATCAGTTCAATGGTGGGTTTCTGCAGGCTCGCACCTACTCGCGAGAGCCGGTTGGTGAAATTTAGAGAACCGGTGAGAGGGGGTTCCACTGGCATACCTGGAAGTAAATCTGGCCCGCTGCTGCCAGTGACCCAACGGGAAGGAAAGGAAAGGAAGGAAGGAAGGAAGGAAGGATGGAAGGAAAGAAAGAAAGAAAGAAAGAAAGAAAGAAAGAAAGAAAGAAAGAAAGAAAGAAAGAAAGAAAGAAAGAAAGAAAGAATTTATCATCACAATTGAGTCCAAAATTTTGGTTGCTAAGCAAGAGCGTTGTTAAATGAGTTTCACCACATTTTAAAAGGTGGCCACTCCCACCCTGTCACATGACTGCCAAGCCACGCCCACAAAATAGGCCACACCTACAGACTAGGTTCTAAAAAAATTGAAACCCACCACTGCATCAGTTCCTCATCAACAGGTTCTCACCAGAGATGGCTTCCTACCTATTCGGTCCTGTTCGGCCAAAGAGGTAGTAACTCTGGTGGACATGTCAATGTACTGGTTATAGGATTAGCGGTGCCATCTTGATTTTCTGTTCTGCACATCCGCAGAATAATCTTAATTTTAAAAATTTAACTTTTATTGTTTTTTTTAATGTCGTGCGTGTGCACAGAGCATTTTAAATGAAAATGTGCATGCACGTGCAATTTTTTTTTTTTACTATTGAACTGGTAGTAAAGGAGTATGGAACCCACCCCTGGTTCTCACGTCAAAGCCACAGGGACTCCCATTTACCAGTCAACATATTTTAAAGATGAGTATGTTGAGTAAGAAATGGATCGACTCACAGTAGTGATGAGGTCACTGTTGGAAGAGCTGAAAGACCAAGTTAGGGATAGATCATTGTGAAGAATAGGTGAGGATACAGTAGGGTAGGACAGGACAGGACAGGACAGGACAGGACAGGACAGGACAGGACAGGACAGGACTGGACTGGACTGGACTGGATTGGATTGGATAAAAGGCTATAAGGCTATAAGGTTATACAAACCTTACCCTAATCCTAACCAATTTGGACAGCATTTAGAAAATCTGTGCATTGCAGATTTTCAATTACAGCAGCTGTGGTGGTGCAGTGGTTAGAATGCCGCATTGCAGGCTGCCCATTGCCAGGAGTTCGATCCTGACTGGCTCAAGGTTGACTCAGCCTTCCATCCTTCCAAGATTGGTAAAATGAGAAGCCAGATTGTTGTGGGCAACATGCTGACCCTGTAAACCACTTAGAGAAGGCTCTAAAGGCCTGTGAAGTGGTATATAAATCTAAGTGCTATTGCTATTTCTACAGAAACCACATTTTTTTCTGACAGATAAAGTTAAAAAATGGTTTATATGTATGAGCCTCGGAATTTAATTGTTTCCATTTCCCTTTCAAGGGTTTTGTGTGTGGTACCAAAACATATTTCCATTCACGAGGAATAGCTGCCCCCTTGCTTCCTGAAGCAATTTCAATGTTGCCCGTGTAAAGAAAGAGAGTTGCTACATTTTCAAAGGCCATGACTTAAAGCACAGCGTGTTTCCACATTAGTAAGAAAAGGGGGAAAAGATATTACAAAGCACACATTTATTTAGAAACACACAAGAGGTGGATAAAAAGGCCGAATTCAATACGAACATCTGGCTGACTGCGTGTCATGCCCCCGTCGGAGTCTGAATCTGCTGGGGAAGATGAGCTGGAACAAGAGCCAACAAAGGTGGAGAGGCCTTGTAGGACACTGGGAAAGGGCAGAGTGAATCCAGCGAGGGCTTTTTAGGATTAGAAAGGCTTGCAGAAAGGGGGGAGCAGGAGATACATCTCAGGCAAAGAGCAAGGACCACCCACTCCTGATTCTAGAGCACGGAGAGAAGAGAGAAGGTGAGAACAACACAGACTGAGCCAGCTACGAGGAAGCAGAGTGCCCTGCCCCTCTTCCCAAGGCACACCTGAGATGTAAGGAGGTGCTGGTGGGAAGAGCATTTGTGGAGAACAAGCGTTGAATCTCTAGAGCCTTGTGTGCACTTGCCAACACCTGGAGATTTCTGGGCTCTGTATTGTCATGGTCTGCTCAGTTTGCCTCCTCACTGAACTTCTTGCTCTGGTTACTGTTTGGCTAACCTGCCTTACTGGACTACTCGCTGTCAGAGGCTGCTGAAGGTGGGTGGGAGATCTTTGCTCCAGGACTTGTAGTAACCATGGGGATTTTGGGGGGCAAAGTTGGAGCAATAATGGGGAGTTGTTCTCTGGCAGTGTTGCTTTCATACAATGTCATTCATCACACTGTGCAATCAGTCATAATCTTATATTTTGGGGGAATTCTATTTTCTCTCTCTCGTTACATGAGAGAGTAATTGTATGTGACATTTATGTTGGTGTTTCTGCCCTTTTCATAGGTTTATCAGCCATGTCCAGATTGCAAGCTAAATGAGAATGACGACACCATCCATTTCATCAAGTTGTTCTGACTTAAGCTTCATCAAATCACAAAGCAGGCTCCTTGACAAACCCCCTTTTGATTAAGCCAATGGGAATCCCTCTCATTCACGCTCAGCCAAGTCCCGAAAAACAGTCTTTCAGGGGTGAATTTACAACCACAGACCAGGCTGATCTCTTCCAAACACCACACTGTACAAAAAACAAAAAAAAATACTTGGCAAGGAGTCTCTGAGAGTCACGAACAAATCTTCACACGAATGAAGCGAAACTAATTGTCTCCTGCAAACTCCACTCCCCTGTCGCTCCTCTTTTATTCCCTCTGGGAGGGACCATTCACCATCCACCTGTGCCTTCACTCCCTATTCAGCCCTTGTTCCTTAACTGTTCTCTTCTCCTGGCAATTCTGTGCATACGCACATTGGGAACAGGCTCCAGCTGTTCTTCTGCCTCACTGATATCCAATTCCGAAGGCAGCTGATAACTGTCAGACGCCCCTGGCCCCCTCTCTGCCTCTGACACAGAGCCTCATTAGAGCTTTCCCCAGACTTCAGGACTGGCCCATGTTCCTTCCCAACCTCCTCACTATCTCAGTCTGCCGTCAGCTCCGCTGGTCGCTTGTGGGCCACAACACAACTGTCTAACATCACCCAAAGGATATTTGAGGAGGGCAAACAATGCATTTTCAAACAAGGAAGAGGATACCTAATCCACAACAGCTCTGAGTTTCTAGATTATTGTCCCTGTCTCCTCAATTAGTATCTTTCATTTAGAAGTTTGAAAATCCCTTCAGTGACTTTGAGTCACAGGCATAACAGCACATCACTCTCTGTTTTGTACAATTTCATTTTCTTTCGGGCTCGCCAAATTAGAATCAGAAGATAATGCATAGTTATTGTCATTTTTTTTCCACCCTCCGCACGACTTCCAGATTGTTCAGAGTAATTAAAAATCATGAAAAATTAATTGAAACGAGCTGATTGTTGATGAGTTTTCTGACAGTAATATTAATGCAGTTATTTTGCTGGTGAAAATCCATGAGCCGAAATAACTTGTTAATATTCATTCACCGGAGAGAACACAAAAGAACTTCACAGAGAAAACGTCCCGAGAAGAGTCTTTCAAATGCAATAGAGAATCAAGAAGGACTTCGGCTGGAGAATGACCACCCCAACTGCTGTCAATGTCCAGATTCACTAGTGAAACTGATCCTGTCTTCACAACTCGAAAAAGAGAAACAACCAAGAACTGAAGAGAGATTTTTCTGACAGCGAGAACCATCAACCAGTGGAACAGAAGTTGCCTCCAGAAGTTATGGGTGCTCCAATACTGGAAGTTTTCAAGAAGAGATTGGACAACCATTTGTCCTGAATGGCATAGACTTTTCTGTCTGAGCAGAAGGTTGGACTAGAAGACTCCAAGATCACTTCCAACTGTGTCATTTGGTTCCTCTGTTAACAATGGCCTGAGAAAAGTTTCAGGACTGTTGTTATAGAGAAACAAGATCTAAAAGTTGAAATTGTGAAACTTTTGCCTTTCTTCAATGCTTGAAGCATTGAATCCCCTGTATCAACAAAAGATTAATATGCATAAGACCTCAACTAACTTTTTCATGTGTGTGATATTTTAAATACGATGCTGGGTAGAATAGGCGTATTACTTTTTACTACTGTTTACAGTTTTTTTTAATCAGCTTATGATATAAAATACAAAAGCAAATAGCAGGGGAAAAGCTGAGAGAAAGGGGAGGGGAGAAGTGTCAAAAGAAGGGAAAAAAGAAAAAAAAATAGGCATTGACGTCCGACTTCCTCTGGTACAGTAGCATAAAATAATAATAATCTTTATTGTCATTGTAATAAAATTACAATGAAATTGGTTTGAGCGTTGTGCTAACATTTGCATCAGGTGGAATATAGACAGCAGTGATAACTATAACAGAAATCTCTCTAGGTAAATAAAATGGCCGACAAATGACAGTTGAGAATTCCACGTCTGCAGAACGTGAGTATAAGCAATTCTACTGTTAGTACACCAGTTATTATGTGTGTAAATACACAGTCCTCCACCCTTGCTTTTGCCAGAGTTGTTGTTTCTGTCAAAGCGGTGCGTGGTGTGGTTAGTTAGCTCCACAGACGCATCCGGTACAAGTGGATGAAGCCAGGTCTCTGTTATGATCATCACACCGCAGTCACGAATGAGCTTATTCGCTGCCATCCATCGCTCTAGTTCATCGGTTTTGTGGACAAAGGATCTAGAGTTGGTTAGGAAAATGCTTGGTAATGCTGGTCTGTGAGGCTGCTTCCGTAACCGAACTAGCAAACCTGCTCTGCATCCCCGCTTCTGCTTCGGCTCTCTTCGCCGCCTCCTAGGCCAAACAACGATCCATGGAGAGCCTGGCAGTCTTACTATGTCACTCGGTATATTATGAGACTGCTGGAAGTCGCTGGTAATATCGAGTCGACTAGAAGATCCAATCTTTAATAATAACTTAATAACTCCCTGCGGGTATAGACTAGTTTTTGCATAACTCTACTGTGACACCAGGAGCTCAAAGCCGCAGTGCCTAAGCGCGCCGCCATCTTGAATGTAAAATAAGAACATCAAACCTCAACTTTTTTACTTTTCCATAGTAGTATAAACTAGCCATCTCTGCAACAACAAATGTACCTAATCAATAAAACCAAAAAAGTTTCCTTTTTTCCCCACCTCGAGCAAAAAGTCCAGAAACGGTTTCCAAGTAGAAACAAAAGAACTTACAATACAATACAATACAATAGCAGAGTTGGAAGGGACCTTGTAGGTCTTCTACCCCCTGCGTGGGCAGGAGCCTTATACTTGTGTTCTTTTCTTTGATCAAAGCAGTCGATTTAGCCATCTCTCTCCTAACTCCATCGATTTTTTTGGAGCCACTCATCCACTGTGGGAATCCAAGTGTCTTTCTGTGAAATAGGCATTAATGCTTACTTTTAGGGGAGGTGGTATTTCAGTTACTCAGGTCGTTAACCCCACCTTCCCTCTTTGCTTGGCACAGAAATACAGGAGAATATACCGTCTATTGTTCTTGAGTTTTCTACACACACACACACACACATATATTCTTCCCTATTTCAAGTTGAAATAGGGAAGAAAATGGTAAGTGAGCACCTGTCTGCCCTGGACGAGTTCAAATCACCAGGACCGGATGGATTACACCCCAGGGTTCTGAAGGAACTGGCAGACGAGATCTCAGAACCACTGAACTATATCTTTCAGAGATCCTGGAGCACCGGGGAACTGCCAGAAGACTGGAAAAGAGCAGATGTGGTTCCCATCTTCAAAAAAGGGAAAAAAACAGATCCAGGAAACTATAGACCCATCAGCCTGACCTCAATACCAGGAAAGATTCTGGAAAAGATAATTAAACAACAAATAAGTGAACACCTAGAAGCAAACAAAGTAATAGCCAAAAGCCAACATGGGTTTGTCAAAAACAGATCATGCCAGACGAATCTAATTGCATTCTTTGACAAAGTAACAAAATCAGTGGACCAGAGGAATGCTGTTGATATAATTTACCTGGACTTCAGTAAGGCATTTGATAAAGTAGACCATAACCTACTATTAGATAAAGTAGAAAATTGTGGGTTAGACAGCAGCACCACCAAATGGATTCGCAACTGGCTGACCAACCGCACTCAACGTGTAGTCCTCAATGGAACTGCATCTACATGGAAGGAAGTATGCAGTGGAGTCCCCCAAGGCTCTGTTTTAGGCCCAGTACTCTTTAACATCTTCATCAACGATTTGGATGAGGGGATAAATGGGGAACTCATCAAATTCGCAGACGACACCAAGCTGGCAGGAATAGCCAACACTCCAGAAGATAGGCTTAAGATACAGAAGGATCTAGACAAACTTGAACATTGGGCACTGTCTAATAAAATGAAATTCAATTGTGAAAAAAGTAAGGTCCTACATATAGGCAAGAAAAACCAAATGCACAAGTACAGTATAGGTGGTACCTTGCTCAATAGTAGCAACTGTGAGAGGGATCTCGGAATCCTAGTGGACAACCATTTAAATATGAGCCAGCAGTGTGCAGCAGCTGCCAAAAAAGCCAACACAGTTCTAGGCTGCATCAACAGAGGGATAGAATCTAGATCGCGTGAAGTGTTAATGCCACTGTATAGTGCCTTGGTAAGGCCACACTTGGAATACTGCATACAGTTTTGGTCGCCACGATGTAGAAAAGACGTGGAGACTCTGGAAAGAGTGCAAAGAAGAGCAACCAAGATGATTAGAGGACTGGAGACTAAGACATATGAAGAACGGCTGCAGGAGCTGGGTATGTCTAGTTTGATGAAGAGAAGGACCAGGGGAGACATGATAGCAGTGTTCCGATATCTCAGAGGGTGCCACAAAGAAGAGGGAGTCAAACTTTTCTCCAAGGCACCTGGGGGCAGGACAAGGAGCAATGGGTGGAAACTAACCAAGGAGAGAAGCAACTTAGAACTAAGGAGAAATTTCCTAACAGTAAGAACAATTAACCTCTGGAACAGCTTGCCTCCAGCAGTTGTGAATGCCCCAACCCTGGAAGTCTTTAAAAAGATGTTAGACAGCCATTTGTCTGAAATGGTATAAGGTTCCTGCCCATGCAGGGGGTTGGACTAGAAGACCTACAAGGTCCCTTCCAACTCTGCTATTGTATTGTATTATATATATACACACATATATATAGTATTATGAGCTGATCAATAAATAAATCAGAGAGACTAGGATAGATCTATTTCGAGCTTATTAGCTCTCATCAGCTAGTCATACTCTTACTGGGATTCGAACTCTGTATAACCAGAGTCTCAACAAATATATATCTCTATCTCTATTTCTAAATCTAGCTCTAGCTCTAGCTCCATCTCCATCTCCATCTCCCTCTATCTCTATCTCCATCTCCATCTCCATCTCCCTCTATCTCTATCTTTATCTCCATCTCCATCTCCACCTCCACCTCCATATCTATATATCCATCCATCCATCCATCCATCCACCCATCCATCTCCATCTCCCTCTATCTCTATCTCCATCTCCATCTCCACCTCCACCTCCACTTCCACCTCCACCTCCACCTCCATCTCCCTCCATCTCCATCTCCCTCTATCTCCATCTCCATCTCCATCTCCACCTCCACCTCCATATCTATCTATCTATCCATCCATCCATCCATCCATCTCCATCTCCATCTCCATCTCCCTCTATCTCCATCTCCATCTCCCTCTCCCTCTATCTCTATCTCTATCTCCATCTCCACCTCCACCTCCACCTCCATATCTATCCATCCATCCATCCATCTCCATCTCCATCTCCCTCTATTTCCATCTCCATCTCCATCTCCACCTCCATCTCCACCTCCACCTCCATCTCCATCTATCTCTATCTATCTCCATCTCCATCTCCATCTCCATCTCCACCTCCACCTCCATATCTATCTATCCATCCATCCATCCATCTCCATCTCCATCTCCATCTCCATCTCCATATCTAGCCATCCATCTATCCCTATCCCTATCCCTATCCCTATCCCTATCCCTATCCCTATCCCTATCCCTATCCCTATCCCTATCCCTATCCCTATCCCTATCCCTATCCCTATCCCTATCCCTATCCCTATCCCTATCCCTATCCCTATCCCTATCCCTATCCCTATCCCTATCCATCTATCTATCTATCTATCTATCTATCTATCTATCTATCTATCTATCTATCTATCTATCTATCTATCTATCTATCTATCTGTCGTAGAGACCAAAACTGGATGCAGGATTCCAAACCCGGTCTTACCTATCAAGCCCTACTCATACTTCATGCAATCTCGATTCTATCCTTCTGTTAATGCAGCCCAGGATTGCATTGGCCCCCATTGTGGAATGGAAGCCACCAGTGTGCCACATATTGTGCCACGTATAGAATGAACAAAGGAAAGAGGAAGATCGATCCAAGCCCTTAAAATTCATTCGGAGTTGGGTTGTTGGGTTGGTTCTGGCTTTTTTTTTTTTTTTAACTGCAGCCGGGATGTAAATTTTGCCCAAGATGTAATGAGGTTTTGCTGGATTTTCATAACCAATAAAGCCTGTGGCGGTTATGTTGAATTAATTTGGAAGTAGCAGGATGATGAAAAGGACGGGCGAGCAGAAGGCTCTGCAGATGGGCCATTCTTGGAGAAAGAATGGAAAATTATAGCTCTTTAGCTGGAGGGAGCAGCGGAGTATTCTAAGAATCGCTAAGTGATAATGTTTCTAAAGGCTGTTTGCAATGCTCTAATACATTGAACGATGTTTTTTTTTTTAAGGCAGCCACCAAATTTTCCATTATTATTATTTTTAAAAAGAAGAAGCTGTAAACTGTCTACATGGTGTCTTCGGGTGTCTTTGTGCTCCTTTCTTTTTTCTTCCAATTTTCACCTCAATTTTCAGAATATTCCTGCTGTGACAGCATCTTTGAAGAGTACAGTTTAAAAATATATATGTGTTCCAGGTAATGTTCACTGAATGATTAAGTTAAAGGAGGGAAAAAATGCAATTCCAGCGATCTGACATGGACCTTCTACATCTGGGGTAGTCAACCTTTTTATACCCACCACCCACTTTTGTATCTCTGTTAGTGGTAAAATGTTCTAACTGCCCACCGGTTCCACAGGAATGGTGATTTATAAAGTAGGGAAGTCAATTAATTTTTTTTTTTTAAGGAAAGTGCTTCAGTATCGGACAAAACCCCTACCGCCCACCATGAAAGCTGGAACGCCCACTAGTGGGTGGTAGGGACCAGGTTGACTACCACTGTTCTACACTGAGATGTCTTGGTGCATCTCCTGTTTCATGGAGATGGATGGAAGGAAGGAAGGAAGGAAGGAAGGAAGGAAGGAGGGAGGGAGGGAGGGAGGGAGGGAGGGAGGGAAGGAAGGAAGGAAGGAAGGAAGGAAAAGAAAAGAGGGAGGGAAAACAGGAGGGAAGGAAAAAAGGAAGGAAGGAAGGAAGGAAGGAAGAAGAAAGAATGGAAAGAAAGATATAATACAGAAAGAGTGAAAGAAAGAAGGAAGTATAGGAGGAGAGGAGAGTAGCGAGGAAAAGAAAGGAGGGAGGGAGAGAAAGAAAGAAAGAAGAGGAGGAAGGAGGAAGAGAAAGAGAAAGAAAGAAAAAAAGAAAGAAAGAAAGAAGGAAGGAAGGAAGGAAGGAAGGAAGGAAGGAAGGAAGGAAGGAAGTAGTGACTTTTGACTTTTTTCATTGTGATAGAATACAAAGAAAAAAGAAAAGAAAAGAAATCACAGCCTGATCTTTTTCCTTTTCCTTTTCATTTCTAAACGTTGCAAGCCATTTTTATAACAACCAAACCATTGAAGGGTCTTAATGCTCGCTTGGATCTTCTTGAGTATGTCTGGGTCTCCAGCACTTCCTAACTGTGAGAACAATTAACCAGTGGAACAGCTTGCCACAAGACATTGTGGGTGCTGCATCTCTGGAGGTTTTTAAGAAGAAGGTTTTGTCTGAAATGGTATAGGTTCTCCTGCTTGAGCAAGGGGTTGGACTACAAGACCTCCAACCTAGAAGACCCTTTCAGCTCTATTCGAAATAAACTGATTTCCTGACAGTGAGGACTTCTACCATGTTTCCCCGAAAATAAGACAGGGTCTTATTTTCTTTTGACCCCCAAAATAAGTGCTTGGCCTTATTTTCACA
>CM077651.1:52500-175215 GCA_039707465.1 Rhabdophis nuchalis
CCGACGGCACCCTGAGAAGGCCCTCTCTGTGGGAGCGGATCGGTCTAAGGGATGTATGGGGCAGGAGACGGTCTCGCATATAAACAACTGAACTTTAGTTGACCAGATTCTTGTATAAAGGTTTGTGCAATAAATCTTTGTACTGCAACTGGATGTATCATCTTGATCCTTCACTCCTGACACTCTTCTGCTCTCCAACTCTGCCTTTTTGGGGGGTGGGGGGATTGTTCGTGTGTTTGTTTTTGAATAAAGTGAAATTACATTTGCAGGCATAATCTGATGAGGAAAAACTAAGCTTTTTAAATTTTATCTTATTTCTTTCCACAAGTCCATGTGACTTTCTTGCTTTTCGACATAATTGCATGACATTTGCTGGTGTATTTTCCTCTCTGCGGGGGATAAGTCTTAGCAAAGTTCAGGTACATTTTTTTTTCTGCCCTGCAATGGAACAATATTTAAAACGTATTTATTACTCTGTCCTAGCAGAGAGAGCCAGTGAATTACTGGGAATGGCGGATGGCAGCTTCTCCTCTGCTTTCCAGAATTCCCATCGGAAGTCAACAGCTTTTTGGAGTTTTCACAGAATTGAGATTCAAAAATTTTGTTTGCACCAACCCTATTTCCGCAAAGTGTTTTACTGAAGCACCTTCCTAAAACCATAAAGCATCTTTCTCTATTTTTTCTTCATCTTATAATTTTCTTTAGCATTTTCTATTTTTTTTAAATTAAATCAATGCACAGTCTCAGCAAACCAGTTGTTAAACTGGTTGGATGCCACCCCTGGCTAAAACATATGAATTGTTGCAGGAACTGTGGGCATGGCTAGTCTAGGGAAGAGAAGGACCAAGGGAGACATGATAGCAGTCTTCCAATATTTGACGGGCTGCTAAAGAGAGGAAGGGGTCAAGCTATTTTCCAAGGCACCTGAAGGCCAGAGAAGGAACAATGGATGGAAACTGACCAAGGAGAGATTTAACCTGGAAATAAGGAGGAATTTCCTGACAGTGAGAACAATCAACCCATGGAACAGAAGTTGCCTTCAGAAGTTGTGGGAGCTTCATCCCTGGAGGCTTTCAAGAAGAGACTGGACTGCCCTCTGTCGGAAATGGTGTAGGGTCCCCTGCTTGGCTGGGGCGTGGGGGGGGGGGGGTTGGACTAGATGACCTACAACATCCCTTCCAACTTTGTTAATCTGTTTAAATGGATAAATGTTGCATGTGATGCTGGTAGAGCAAATTTAATTGATAATCTTCTGGAGCTGAGACAATATTCCCACATTTGAGGCAAATTCTATGTTTTTAATTACTTCCTTCCAACATTCAGTGTCTGTCTGCGCATAGCTACTTTGAAATAGTATTGTAGTGTTGGGTTTTATTCTGTCTCTTTCTATAATGTTCGGTCAATTTTAAGAGCTAATCTGCTTTTTAAATCAGTGGTTCTCCATTAATCAAGTCACGTATTAACATGTAAGAAATAAAACCCACAGCGTTCTAAGTTACAGAACATCAATAGGCATTTAAAAAAATATATTTGCCTTAATATAAGCCCACCCTCATGAGAATTCTTAGCTATTCCTTTCAACAAATTGCATCTCCTACCCTTTAACCTCACACAAAGCAATTTGGTTCCTAACACAAATAATTATTTTAATCACACTCTGCTTTCCTAGCCGGTTAGATCAAGACAGACAATTTTAAAATTCTTGTTGACCCTGACTAAAGTCAGATTAGCTGCAGGCCAAGACCATCACTGGCCAATGTACGTGGTGGAATTTGTATCAAGGGAAACGGGATCTTTTCTTAAATTGGAAATAATATTTCTAGCGTGGACGTATTTCTTTTCAGCGTTAGTTTTGCCACAGAATACTTAACACGGTGTGGCTGTTACTGAGCTAATTCAGAAGAAAGGGAGACTATGGTAATACAACACACAGCTGTCAGATAACAACCAAAACAACAGCTGTCTAATATTAGCAAACATGCAGGGGGGAAAATGAAAAATTTTGTATCTGTCGCACAATTGGATTTAAGTTTGAAACTGAATTTTAAACATAAAATTAAACACGGCAACTCGCTGAGGATGTTATATGAGAAGTACAAAGTAGGAAGGCACAGATGGAGTTTGATGGCCAAAATTTGGCCATAGAGAAGAAATGATATGAGACGAGAGTCCGATGACAGAAATACAGAGGTAAGGCCACACTTGGAATACGGCATCCAGTTTTGGTCACCACGATGTAGAAAAGATGTGGAGACTCTAGAAAGAGTGCAGAGAAGAGCAAGAAAGATGATTAGGGGACTGGAGACTAAAACATATGAGGAACGGTTGCAGGAACTGGGTATGTCTAGTTGAATGAAAAGAAGGATTAGGGGAGACATGATAGCAGTGTTTCAGTATCTCAGGGTTGCCACAAAGAAGAGGGAGTCAAACTATTCTCCAAGGCACCTGAGGGCAGAACAAGAAACAATGGGTGGAAACTCATCAAGGAGAGAAGCAACTTAGAACTAAGGAGAAATTTCCTGACAGTGAGAGCAATTAATCAGTGGTACAACTTGCCTCCAGAATTTATCATATTTGTATACTTGTATACAAAAGTTGTGAATGCCCCAACACTGGAAGTCTTTAAGAAGATGTTAGATAGCCATTTGTCTGAAATGGTATAGGGCTTCCTGCCTAGGCAGGGGGTTAGACTAGAAGACCTCCAAGGTCCCTTCCAACTCTGCTATTGCATTGTATAAAAATGTTCCCCAAAGTATCATTTGGGACAAAGAAAACTTGTCTCCCTGTCTAAGCCGGCCAGGTTAAAGCATTCGGCTTTCCCTTTAATTCTGGAGGAATTTGATTCTCCCATGGTTAAATATTGCAGATATGAAGAGAAGAAAAGTTTGTTAGGTTGGTCTTTGGAGACATTGGCAGGAAATGCTAAACCACAATCGCTGGGCACCACAGAAGATGAATCAAACCACAACACAAAGGCAACTCAAGCAAAGCTCCCACCTCTATGAATTTATCATGAACCCACCCCAATTAAATTAATGGGATTCATGGAAGAATAGGGAGGCAATTTTATTTTATTGATCCTATTTATTTCAGTGCAGAAAAAGATCTTTAAAAAAAATAGTTCTGGCTATATCCTATTGCGTGAGAAAAGTTATCTAGTTATCTGCGGGATCGCATCCTGCCCCATACATCCCTGCGGCCGATTCGCTCCCACAGAGAGGGACTCCTCCGGGTGCCGTCCACTAGGCTGTGCCAGAGGGCGACGCCCAGGGGAAGGGCCTTCTCTGTGGCGGGAGCTCGACCCTCTGGAACGACCTCCCCCCCGATATTAGAACAACTACGGACCTCCGCTCCTTCCGTCAAAAACTAAAAATACATTTCTTTTGCTTGGCTGGCTTGGGATAACTTAACTGTTTTCAGGGGTTTTTAGGGGTTTGTTTTAGCTTTGGGGATTTTAGCACAGGGTTTCGTTTAATTCCTTTTTAATATTGTATTGTCTGTGATTTTATATGCATTTTTAATTTCCCTGTGCCCCGCCTCGAGTCCCTTCGGGGAGAGAGAGCGGGTTATAAATCAAATTATTTATTTATTTATTTATTTTATTTAAAACAACTATTTATTTATTTATTCAATTTATATCCCGCCCTTCTCCAACAGGACCCACAACTATGAGAAGACTCACACAGGAAGGATCAAAACGAAGGGTCAAATCTGCTAGGATCTCCCTATAGCTCCGGGATGGCGAATCCTATGGCACAGGTGGCACACCGAGCCATTTGCCAGGGCCTGCGAGATGTTGCCTTATCAGCTTGGCATGCACTCGCTGGCCAGCTGAGTTCAGCTTTTTTTAAAGCCATTTTTCACCCTCCCCAGGCTCCAGAGGCTTTCTAGGAGCCTGGGGAGGGCAGAAACAGCCTCCCCCACCCCCGAGGCCCACCGGAGGCCTCAGGAGCTTCCCGAAGCCCCCGGAGCGCATAAAAACGGCCCTACGGGAAAACCGGAAGTTCAGCAACGTACTTTCGGTTTGCTCATAGAGCAGGTTTAAGCCCTCCAGAGCCTTCAGGGACCTTCAGGAGGCTTCCCTGAGGGCTCCAACGGGCTCAAAATGACCCTAGGAGCAAACCGGGAGCCTTCATCACTGGAGGCTTTCAGAAATGAGATGGATCCATTGTTTGCTTGAAGTGGTATGGCATCTTCTGCAGGAGCAGAGGGCTGGACTAGCAAATGCCCAAGGTCCTTCTGTTGAGGATAGCTCCGTTAGGAGACCCAGGGATATGTAAGAGAATTGTAGCAAGAGGTATGTTGCTAGGTATTCACACTATTAGTCACAGACACTGATGGTAAAAACAAGCAGACTTTTACTTGCGGTGGAAAATAAAGTAAACTACTTCTTCACAAACAAGTGATAGTCAGTCTTGAATCAAAAATACAGTCTATAACTCAAACAGTTGGCTTACAGTTGCTCAATCCTGATTCTTCTTGCTTTGCTGATCTAACCCCACATACAGAGTCTCCATTCAAAGATCAGCATCTAACAGTGCTTCTGGCTCCCTCTTATGACGGATTGAGGAAGCAGCAGCCAATCACATGCCACTGTATCAGTTAAAGTTACAGATACCATTTTCAATCATGGCTTATATATATATTGCCAACCCAACAGTAGGATTATATTCCTAACACCTTCCAATTCTATTACTCTCTGTTGAAGGTTCTGTGAATTATTCCTGACACTCGTCATGTCTTCAGTTCACTGTACCTTCACCTAGGGAACTCTGCAGCAAATGCCACCTTGGAGACTTGGATGCTCTTCAAATGTATTCCAAGGCCATCAATCATTTGTTCAGAAGTTCAGGCCTTTCATTGGGAGCTAATTGCCCACCTTCCATCTTACTCAACCATCCTGCTTCTGACAGTGACCTGAACCAAATGAGCATTTTCCTCCCCTATTATGTCATTATTTATGAAATGTTCTAAAGTCACACCTCAGGTCTATCCATCCCAATCCTTCTCTCACTGCTTCAGCCACGGAGGAATGGAAGAAGGGGTGGGCCTTCACTGGAGGCTAAAACATATGAAGAACGGTTGCAGGAACTGGGTATGTCTAGTTTAATGAAAAGAAGGACCAGGGGAGACATGAGAGCAGTGTTCCAATATCTCAGGGGTTGCCCCAAAGAAGAGGGAGTCAAACTATTCTCCAAGGCACCTGAGGGCAGGACAAGAAGCAATGGGTGGAAACTAATCAAGGAGAGGAGCAACTTAGAACTGAGGAGAAATTTCCTGACAGTTAGAACAATTAACTAGTGGAACAACTTGCCTCCAAAAGTTGTGAATGCCCCAACACTGCAAGTCTTTAAGAAGATGTTGGAGAACCATTTGTCTGAAATGGTAAAGGGTTTCCTGCCTAGGCAGGGGCTTGGATTAGAAGACCTCCAAGGTCCCTTCCAACTCTGTTATTTTATTGTATTGTAAATTGCAGCAAATTAAAGACCAGTTGGCTAGGGAGGGGTTTCTCATTGGGAGTGATTGACAGATTAATCCCACATTCCCCTCCTTATCTATATATCCTCTATATACTCTAGAGCTGAGTATTTGGATCTTTATAGTACATTTACAAGGTGTTAGTTGTCATCTTTAAAGCGCTCCATGGCTCTGGACCTAGCTATCTGCGGGATCGGATCCTGCCCCATACATCCTCACGGCCAATTCGCTCCCACAGAGAGGGACTTCTCCGGGTGCCGTCCACTAGACTATGTCAGCGGGCGACGCCCAGGGGAAGGGCCTTCTCTGTGGCGGGCCCAGCCCTCTGGAACGACCTTCCCCCCGATATCAGGACAACTACGGACCTCCGCTCCTTCCGTCTAAAACTAAAAACACATCTTTTTCGCTTGGCCGGCCTAGGGTAGTCTCTTTTATGGTTAGGGATTTTATTAACTAATTGGGGGGTTTTAGCGCAGGGAGTACTGTTTAATTTACCTTTTACTTAATTATTATATTTATTGCTTTTAACTTTGTACTTGTTTTTAATTCCCCTGTGCCCCGCCTCGAGTCCCCTCGGGGGGAGAGAGCGGGTTAGAAATAAAATTATTATTATTATTATTATTATTTATCTATAGGGTCGATAGGTTTTGTATTTTTATCTTTTTTAGTACTGTAAGCCAGAGTTCTCCTGTAGTAAGGTGAGTGGCCAATGAATTTTACAAACAAACAAATAAATTTCAACAAATTAAAAGAAAAACTACTTCATATTTCCTAATACCTCACCTATCCAAACACATTTTTTTTTACAAATACCCGCCAAGGCCCTAGAGACGGGGAAAACTTTCTTGTCTCCAATGTTCTTGCTATAAATAAATTTTATCTTTCCCATCAGCGGACAAGCAGAAATATTTAGCAACATCTCTAGAGAAAAGAGGAGTTAATCATCACCTCCTCCTTCTTATAACTCTACTGATGGGTTCAGAAAAAGGAAGAACATCCCAGTTGCCTCCTAAAATAGTACCAGCATTAGGAACAGGGTGGGACAAGATGCTTTAAAAGAGGAAGAAAAAAAGGATTTCTTGGTTATAAGTGGAACGTGGAACAATATTTTGCTAGAACCCGATATACAGGGGTGAAATTCAGCAGGTTCTGAGAGGTTCTGGAGAACCGTTAGCGCAAGCTTTGAGTAGTTCAGGGGACCAGCAAATGCCATCTCTGGCTGGCACCAGAGTGGGCTGGGAATGGAGATTTTGCAGTATCCTTTCCTGGAGTCAGGTGGGAATGGGGATTTTGCAGTATCCTTCCCCTGGAGTCAGGTGGGAATGGAGATTTTGCAGTATCCTTCCCTGGAGTCAGGTGGGAATGGAGATTTTGCAGTATCCTTCCCCTGGAGTCAGATGGGAATGGAGATTTTGCAGTATCCTTCCCTGCAGTCAGATGGGAATGGAGATTTTACAGTATCCTCCCTTGGGGTCAGGTGGGAATGGAGATTTTGCAGTATCCTTCCCCTGGAGTCAGGTAGTAATGGAGATTTTGCAGTATCCTTCCCTGGAGTCAGGTGGGAATGGAGATTTTGCAGTGTCCATTCCCTGGAGTCAGGTGGGAATGGAGATTTTGCAGTATCCTTCCCCTGGAGTCAGGTAGTAATGGAGATTTTGCAGTATCCTTCCCTGGAGTCAGGTGGGAATGGAGATTTTGCAGTATCCTTCCCCTGGAGTGGGGAGGGAATGGAGATTTTGCAGTATCCTTCCCCTGGAGTCAGGTAGTAATGGAGATTTTGCAGTATCCTTCCCTGGAGTCAGGTGGGAATGGAGATTTTGCAGTATCCTTCCCCTGGAGTCAGGTAGTAATGGAGATTTTGCAGTATCCTTCCCTGGAGTCAGGTGGGAATGGAGATTTTGCAGTGTCCATTCCCTGGAGTCAGGTGGGAATGGAGATTTTGCAGTATCCTTCCCCTGGAGTCAGGTAGTAATGGAGATTTTGCAGTATCCTTCCCTGGAGTCAGGTGGGAATGGAGATTTTGCAGTATCCTTCCCTGCAGTCAGATGGGAATGGAGATTTTACAGTATCCTCCCTTGGAGTCAGGTGGGAATGGAGATTTTGCAGTATCCTTCCCCTGGAGTCAGGTAGTAATGGAGATTTTGCAGTATCCTTCCCTGGAGTCAGGTGGGAATGGAGATTTTGCAGTGTCCATTCCCTGGAGTCAGGTGGGAATGGAGATTTTGCAGTATCCTTCCCCTGGAGTCAGGTAGTAATGGAGATTTTGCAGTATCCTTCCCTGGAGTCAGGTGGGAATGGAGATTTTGCAGTATCCTTCCCCTGGAGTGGGGAGGGAATGGAGATTTTGCAGTATCCTTCCCCTGGAGTCAGGTAGTAATGGAGATTTTGCAGTATCCTTCCCTGGAGTCAGGTGGGAATGGAGATTTTGCAGTATCCTTCCCCTGGAGTCAGGTAGTAATGGAGATTTTGCAGTATCCTTCCCTGGAATCAGGTGGGAATGGAGATTTTGCAGTGTCCATTCCCTGGAGTCAGGTGGGAATGGAGATTTTGCAGTATCCTTCCCCTGGAGTCAGGTAGTAATGGAGATTTTGCAGTATCCTTCCCTGGAGTCAGGTGGGAATGGAGATTTTGCAGTATCCTTCCCCTGGAGTGGGGAGGGAATGGAGATTTTGCAGTATCCTTCCCTGGAGTCAGGTGGGAATGGAGATTTTGCAGTATCCTTTCCTGGAGTCAGGTGGGAATGGGGATTTTGCAGTATCCTTCCCCTGGAGTCAGGTGGGAATGGGGATTTTGCAGTATCCTTCCCTGGAGTCAGGTGGGAATGGAGATTTTGCAGTATCCTTCCCCTGGAGTGGGGAGGGAAGGGAGATTTTGCAGTATCCTTTCCTGGAGTCAGGTGGGAATGGAGATTTTGCAGTATCCTTCCCTGGAGTCAGGTGGGAATGGCGATTTTGCAGTATCCTTCCCTGGAGTCAGGTGGGAATGGAGTTTTTGCAGTATCCTTCCCTGGAGTCAGGTGGGAATGGAGATTTTGCAGTATCCTTCCCCTGGAGTCAGGTAGTAATGGAGATTTTGCAGTATCCTTCCCTGGAGTCAGGTGGGAATGGAGATTTTGCAGTATCCTTTCCTGGAGTCAGGTGGGAATGGCGATTTTGCAGTATCCTTCCCTGGAGTCAGGTGGGAATGGCGATTTTGCAGTATCCTTCCCTGGAGTCAGGTGGGAATGGAGATTTTGCAGTGTCCATTCCCTGGAGTCAGGTGGGAATGGAGATTTTGCAGTATCCTTCCCCTGGAGTCAGGTAGTAATGGAGATTTTGCAGTATCCTTCCCTGGAGTCAGGTGGGAATGGAGATTTTGCAGTATCCTTCCCCTGGAGTCAGATGGGAATGGAGATTTTGCAGTATCCTTCCCTGCAGTCAGATGGGAATGGAGATTTTACAGTATCCTCCCTTGGAGTCAGGTGGGAATGGAGATTTTGCAGTATCCTTCCCCTGGAGTCAGGAAGTAATGGAGATTTTGCAGTATCCTTCCCTGGAGTCAGGTGGGAATGGAGATTTTGCAGTGTCCATTCCCTGGAGTCAGGTGGGAATGGAGATTTTGCAGTATCCTTCCCCTGGAGTCAGGTAGTAATGGAGATTTTGCAGTATCCTTCCCTGGAGTCAGGTGGGAATGGAGATTTTGCAGTATCCTTCCCCTGGAGTGGGGAGGGAATGGAGATTTTGCAGTATCCTTCCCCTGGAGTCAGGTAGTAATGGAGATTTTGCAGTATCCTTCCCTGGAGTCAGGTGGGAATGGAGATTTTGCAGTATCCTTCCCCTGGAGTCAGGTAGTAATGGAGATTTTGCAGTATCCTTCCCTGGAGTCAGGTGGGAATGGAGATTTTGCAGTATCCTTCCCCTGGAGTGGGGAGGGAATGGAGATTTTGCAGTATCCTTCCCTGGAGTCAGGTGGGAATGGAGATTTTGCAGTATCCTTTCCTGGAGTCAGGTGGGAATGGGGATTTTGCAGTATCCTTCCCCTGGAGTCAGGTGGGAATGGGGATTTTGCAGTATCCTTCCCTGGAGTCAGGTGGGAATGGAGATTTTGCAGTATCCTTCCCCTGGAGTGGGGAGGGAAGGGAGATTTTGCAGTATCCTTTCCTGGAGTCAGGTGGGAATGGCGATTTTGCAGTATCCTTCCCTGGAGTCAGGTGGGAATTGCGATTTTGCAGTATCCTTCCCTGGAGTCAGGTGGGAATGGAGTTTTTGCAGTATCCTTCCCTGGAGTCAGGTGGGAATGGAGATTTTGCAGTATCCTTCCCCTGGAGTCAGGTGGGAATGGAGATTTTGCAGTATGCTTCCCCTGCCACATCCACCCAGCCACGCCCACAGAGCCATTAGTTTAAAAAATTGAATTTCACCACTGCCGATATACAACAATTAGAGACGATCAGATTTTGAGTAGGCTGGTAGATTTCATGTGATGAAAGGTGCCGCATGCAGTCCTAAGAATAATTCCTGTGTTTTATATAACCATAATTATATCCATTTTTTAACCTGTTTCACATAATTATACGCTTCTTCCTACATTTCTTCAAGTTAAAAAGGATTGCCAGTTTTCCCTGCACTTAATTATCTACTGTTTTTTTTTATATTTGGAATTCCTCAGAGTACCGAAATGCATCCTTTCAGATAAGGGTAGAATGGTGTAGCAACTTGTATTTGCGCTTTTGCTAACAGCGTGAATGCATGATACCAACAGAGAGGAAAATGGATGTCCAGATTCTACTGTTAAAGAATGTTACTTCCAGAAGTTCCAGAGGTTGTGGGTGCTCCATCCACTGGAGGTTTTTAAGAAGAGACTGGATAGCCATTTGTCTGAAATGGGATGGGAATCTCCTGCTTGAGCAGGGGGCTGGACTAGAAGACCTCCGAGGTCCCTTCCAGCTCTGTTATTCTACTTT
The DNA here is from genome assembly GCA_039707465.1 of Rhabdophis nuchalis. Lineage (NCBI taxonomy): Eukaryota > Metazoa > Chordata > Lepidosauria > Squamata > Natricidae > Rhabdophis > Rhabdophis nuchalis. The sequence goes on from CM077651.1 coordinate 62,921, forward strand.
CATTTCGTGATGAGTTGGCCATGAGTTGGGGGAATTGATGGTGGGGAGTTGGCTGTGGCCATGGGAAGTTGTTCCATTCTGCACGCTGGTTTCTATTATATAAGTATCAGAGCAAGGCACAATATATTATTAAATTTCCACAACGTACGAGGGAGAAGGGAAGCAAGAAAATTTTTTTTAGGAAGGCTGCCTTTAAGTTCCATTGATCATTTCTTTATAAAAAGAACATCCTGGACATGTTTGTATGCTTAAGTATTCTAATCCCTGGACTGACAATGCTTTAAAGCATACCCATGGCATGCATTAATAAAAAAAAAAAGAATATACTATTTGCCTGCAGGTTTGACAAGATTTTGGTATTCTTCTCTTCCTGCTTTTGATACAGCCCTGTCTATATTTTTCTCCAAATAGGCTATCTTCTATTTCACTGCGAAGAAACAAGACAGAAGTTTAAAATCCAGCCTGTGGGGTCTTGATGTTGACAAGGCATCGTAGGTGTCTAATTATTTTTTCCCCCAGCCATTTTCAGCCACAGAAACAGCCCTCAGAACAAGAAATAATTCTGCATTAAATGTGCATAAGAAAAACAAAACTATTTTTTGTAAATTATAATGAATTATTGTTATATATATTATATATATACTAGACTTTGTCAGCGGGCGACGCCCAGGGGAAGGGCCTTCTCTGTGGTGGGCCCAGCCCTCTGGAACGACCTTCCCCCCGACATTAGAACAACCACGGACCTCCGCTCCTTCCGTCAAAAATTAAAAACACACTTTTTCTGCTTGGCCGACCTAGGGTAGTCTCTTCCTTGGGGTTTTTAGGGTTGTTAGTTTTAATGGGTATTTTAGCGCAGGGATAGTTAGTTTAATTGATTTTTATCTTTTGTATTTATTGATGTATATATTTTATGTGTTTTCCCTGTGCGCCGCTCCAAGTCCCCTAGGGGAGAGGACGCGGTATATAAAATAAATATATTTTTATTATTATTATTATTATTATTATTATTATTATTATTATTATTATTATTATTATTATTATTGTTATTATTTTGAATGTTCATTGAGGTTTTGAGCAGGATTAATGACCAGCCATTTGCTGCTAAAACATTTTGCCTTTACGGATATCATTTTCAACATATCCGCTTTAGTAAAAATATTATCTAGCATAGTCAGCCGGTCACTTCTCCCCCCCCCCCAATCAACGTCCTTACCTTCTCAGGCCAGGTGAGGAGTGACTGGGAGGGGAGGGCGAGGGGCAGGACCAGCCAGTGATGGGATCCAATTCAGCAGAGAGCCACAGCAGAGGGCCAAGAAAGCCGCATGTGGCTCCAGAGCTGCAGATTGCCAACACACAACAATCTCTAAGACTTGACACCAACACGATAGGTCAATCACAGGGATAGTAGATAAGAACCTCTGAAGAAATTCAAGAATATTTTATTTCTTAATTGCATCTGGTTGTTCCCATTATGCTTTTTACTACTAAGGCCAGTGTTCCCTGATGTTCAGCCTCCCTATTTCAAGTTTCGTCATATGTCACCCAAAACAATTCCACACTGTTCCTGCAACAAAATAGTATAGAAATTCGAAGTATCAGCTATATTAAATAACAATGCAATATATGAAGTGATAAAGCTTCTTTCTATTTTACTTGAACTGCAAAGTGCTATTTATTTTACTCAATAAATCTGACCAGTACAACAATTACCACGAGATCAATTTCATTACAACCGAATATATCAACAGCTTGAAGTAGACCTCAGAGAACAACAATCTCACTTTCATCATAGAGCTATCTAAAATAGTAGAATCTGCAGAATGCGGGGCTAAAGGTCTATGGAGATTCTCAGTCCACATTGTCCCAAATGTGCTTTTTCAAGAAGCAATTGGACTTTCTTGGCTTTCTTTGAAAACATTTCTCTTCTCAGCCAAGAAGCTTCCTCATCTCTGACTGGAAGGTGGGGAAGGGAAGGATTCTTGGATGAGAAGCAAAATGTCTTCCAAGCAAAACCAGAATGTCCAGTTGCCTCTTGAAAAATCACCTTTGGGATAGTGCTAAAAGGCTAATCCATGCATGAACAATGAAGGCTACAAGGAAGACTTAGAGAACTTCGAACTATGCCGCCTTCAGTCTGACCTAAGCATAGTACGTAAAACTATCTGCCACAACACCCTGTCAATGAGTAATTCAGCTTCAACCACAATGAGCACACAACAGATACAAACTCAAGGTCAACCGCTCCAAACTCGACTGGAGAAAATAAGACTTCAGCAACAGAGTGGTCAACGCCTGGAATGCTCTACCTGACTCTGTGGCTTCTTCCCCAGACCCCCAAATCTTTAACCTTAGACTGTCTACTGTCGACCTCACCCCATTCCTAAGAGGTCTGTAAGGGGTGTGCATAAGCACACCAGTGTGCCTACCGTCCCTGTCCTACTGTCCCCATTTATTTGTACCCATCTCCTGTGTTCGTGTCCATGTTTATATTTTATACCTATTCTCTCGTACGTGCTTGACCAAAATAAATAAATAAAAAGAAAAAAGTTGAGGGATTCTAAAATTCCATCCTTACTACCTCATGGTTACTTGTGACGACCATCTTTAAAGCGCTCCATGGCTCGGGGCCTAGTTATATGCGAGACCGCCTCCTGCCCCATATATCCCTTCGGCCGATCTGCTCCCACAGAGAGGGCCTCCTCAGGGTGCCGTCGGCTGGGCAATGCCATCTGGCGACACCCAGGGGAAGAGCCTTCTCTGTGGTGGGCCCTGCCCTTTGGAACGACCTACCCCCTGAATTGCGTACCATCTCGGACCTCCGCCTCTTCCGCCAGTGTCTAAAAACACATCTTTTTCAGCAAGCCAGCCTAGCCTAACCTCCCGTGGGGACTATTTTAGACAGTTTTAAATTGGGGATTTTAATTTGGATTTTAGCATAGGATTATAATTATTGTATCTGTATTTATTGTTTTGTATGTTTTTAAATTCCTGTGCGTCGCCCTTGGTCCTTTGTGGAGAAGGGCGGGATATAAATGTGATTTTTAAAAAAAGATTAATGAGACCTGAAATTCAAGAACATCTGGAGGGCTGTGCATTATTTAACCCTTCCCCAGTTATATGTTCCTCATTCCTTCTTAGCTAAGTGGGACACATTTCCAAAGAAACATCAGCAAGCTACTGGAAGGACTTTTGACGGTTACCCAGCTCCAGCCAACGAAGAGCCAAGATTAAAAAGCAACCTCTCTATCTCTACTATGTATCTTAATTATTTTAAAAACTGACATCGAAAAGAGTAGATAATTTAAAACAAAAACAAATACAGGCCAGGAGCGCTACTCAGTCACGTGACTAACGTGCTAATGTCCCAAAATCATACCTCACATCTCGTGAGAGAGGAAGAAGGAATCCTTGGATCTCTTCCAGAAAAAAAATATGTTTGATTATCACGGAGCAATGTGTTTGTCTCAATCTTCCGATGTTTCAGCAAGCTCTGTTGACCAGACGCCAGGGAGATTTCACTGTTCTTGAGCCAAGTCCAAGATGCAATCTGAAGATGAATATTCTATAGGTTCTTAGAGACAAGACTGAATGAAGCAGAAGCTTTGATTTGTGCAAAATAATTCAGACCTGGGATTTAATGGTCTTTGGGCCCAAGATTCAGTCTGAAGCTACATCTATCCATCCATCCATCCATCCTCTATCTATCTATCTATCTATCTAGCTAGCTAGCTAGCTAGCTACCTATATTGTATCTATCTATCTATCTATCTATCTATCTATCTATCTATCTATCTATCTATCTATCTATCTATCTATCTATCTATCTATCTATCTCTATATCTGTCTGTATATCTATCTATCCATCCATCCATCCATCTATTTTATCTATTGTTTGTATCTATCTATCGTATCTATATCTATCTATCCATCCATCCATCCATCCATCCATCCATCCATCCATCCATCCATCCATCCATCCATCCATCCATCCATCCATCTATCTATCTATCTATCTATCTATCTATCTATCTATCTATCTCTATATCTGTCTGTATATCTATCTATCTGTCTATCTCTATATCTGTCTGTATATCTATTTATCTATCTATCTATCCATCCATCCATCCATCCATCCATCTATTTTATCTATTGTTTGTATCTATCTATCTATCTATCTATCTATCTATCTATCTATCTATCTATCTATCTATCTATCATCTATCTATCTATCTCTCTATCTGGCAAATGCCACTCAGTCATCATGAAATCTCCAGAACCATAAAGCCTACACATGTGAAATTTGGCATGTATGTTCCTCTTGGCTTCTAGTTGTTCACTAAGAAATGATTTTTTATAAAATCCCCACGGAACTGGTAGTAAAAAAAATTGAATCCCACCAATGGTCAGGATCAAACGCCAGTCTGCAGTCAGAGTCAGCCTGCCATACTGCTTCCTAACCGCCTTACTACCATGACTTAGCCGGTGTAGAGAAATTGTGTAGAAAAATTCAGAACGTAATGAACTTTGGGGATCAGGTGGATCTGGAGATGATGGAGACACAGATTGCCCGGGATGGGAAGTGTGTGTCGTGACCATTTCTCTCCTCCTTGCCTTTCTCAATCCATGGTTCTTTCGTAAAACGGCAATCCCCTACAAAACAAGGTCTAATATTCGAAGTCACGAAGTGACCGCTGGATGCTTTTGGGAAGGCTTTTGGAAGCCTCCCACTGCTGCTTCCTAGCAACAAGTTATCACTGGCCTGATGCCTGTGCTTGAAGAGGCCTTAAACAGACATCAATATTAGCAGCCACCCATAGCCTGATTCTCCATGAACCTGCCAGGGTCCCTGCTGAAAACCTTCCAAATTGGCTGCTGCGATCACAGTTGCTGGCAGTAAGGGTTGCCAGCTTCGTAATTGCATCTACGTCTTCCTGATCTATTACAGGAAGAAGTGAGCAAAAGCGAAAATAAACAGTATTGGCCTGTTTCTTAAAAAAGAAAGAAAGAAAGAAACTATTAGTGCATTCCGGTTCTTATTTTAATTTCACTGAGATCTCATTAGCACAATCAAACAAAAAAGCCAACACAATCCTAAGATGCATTAACAGAGGGATACAATCAAGATCAAGGGAGGTACTAATACCACTCTTTAAAGCTCTGGTAAAACCATACCTAGGGTACTGCATCCAGTTTTGGTCTCCACACTATAAAAAAAGGATGTTGAGACTCTAGAAAATGTGCAGAGAAGAGCAAGCAGGATGATGAGGGGACTGGAGGCTAAAACCTATGAAGAACGGTTGCAGGAACTGGGCATGGCTAGTGAAGAGAAGGATGAGGGGAGACAGGAGAGCAGTATTCGAATACTTGAGGGACCGTCATGGAGAGGAGGGGGGGGGGTCAACCTATTCTTTCAGAGTTTTGGCAGCCTGACTATTAATATGAGATAAACCCAGGAGCATAAATGCAGCACACAGAGCCTTAAGACAATTAATAGTGGTTTGTATACAACCACTGGGTCCTAACAAGGAGAAGGGCGGGGTATAAATTTAATAAAATAAAATAAATAAATAAATAAAATATATACAGACATAAACATGGAGGTAAAAATCCCTTACCCCTCAGCTATGAACACAAGGAGAGAAATGAAATATACGACGAGAGAGAGACAGTAGCAGAGAGAGACACACCCTCTAATACATACATACATACACACACACACACATACACACACATACACACACACACTTGTTTGGACCTCCCATCAGAGTCTTAAAAGGGTTAAACCATAGCTGCAATGAATCAGCCACATTGCATTGCATCGGCTTACAGTCTTTGTTGTTCTTCTACTAATACAGTGGTCCCTACCGCCCCCTAGTGGGCGTTCCAGCTTTCATGGTGGGTGGTAGTGGTTTTGTCCAATACTGAAGCACTTTCCTTTTTTAAATTTCATTGACTTCCCTACTTTATAAATCAACATTATGGTGGGACTGGTGGGTGGTTAGAAAATTTTACTACTAACAGATATTCAAAAGTGGGCGGTAGGTATAAAAAAGGTTGACTACCCCTGGCTTACCGTTTCCAACCTTACATCAGCTGGCAGCTATTAAATCCTCATTACCTGACATATTTAGGATCTTGCAGGACTCAGGGCGGTGTACAGGCAATAATAAGATCAATAATATAGAGCATAAAATACAATTAAAAATACAATTAAAAATATTAAATGGCCTGATCTAAACCCTGTTAAAAAACCCTTACTAAAACAATTTAAAAATTAAAACAATTTAAAAAACTACGCCAGGCCAGCCACACGAAACAGATAGGTCTTTAAGGCCCGACGGAACTGGCGCAGGTCCGTGGTTGTCCGTAGGTCAGGGGGTAGGTCATTCCAGAGGGCAGGAGCTGCCACAGAGAAGGCCCTGGAGAACCTGAAGGCTGGAGAAGGAATAATGGATGGAAATTGAACGAGGAGAGATTCAACCTGGAAATAAGGAGGAATTTTCTGACACTGAGAACAATCAACCCATGTTGGAAACAAACTTCCAATTGGCCCATTGGGCCTGTTTTTTACTGTCCCCAGTTTCCAGAGGCTTTCTTGAAGCCTGGAGAGGGCAAAAATGGCCTCCTTTGGCCCTCTAGAAGGGCAAAAATCAGCTGGACCTGACAGCTAGCATGCCAGGAAATATGGCTCGATGTGCCACCTGTGGCATGCATACCATAGGTTTACCCTCATGGGAATAGGTGGTATAATTGGCTAGAAAAGAGATGTAAAATTAATACATAATGAATACATAGAAAAGGTAACCGTGATTTTAATGTTTAAAAAATGTTGAATAAATATATATATATATATATATATATATATATATATATATATATATATATATATATATATATATATATATATATATATATATATATATATATATATATTAAAGATGTTTATTTCTCTTTTAGGGGAAATATTTTATCCTGCCTTTTTTAAATAGTTCTCAAAATATTTCCTACTTCTAGGAGAGGGTTGGGTGCTAACTTTCTACACTACAGTTTCCATCAAACTTCTCACTCATTTAAGGATCCCTTCTACATCTCTCTTCATCCCTTAGAAACCCTGCAAGGTATAATTTTGTGGAAATGGGTAGAACCCATATTTAAAGACAATGGCCCAGTCTAGGGGAAACAAATCTTTAAAATACGTCAAAGGATAGCTCTTCAGTTTCCAGCCATGTTATTTAAAAAGGATTTAGCTTTTCTTTTTCTCTGGTACTTTAGACCGCGCAGATAATATCTGTAAAGTTCAAATATCCAAATCGGCCACAGCTGCAAAAAAGAGGGGGGAAAAGCCTTCCAAAAAAAAAAAAACCTATTAGCAGTGAAAAGTTAATACATGTCTTAAAAGTTTGGCTTACAGGTGCAAATCACCATCATTTAATCTTTCCCACATGCATTTAAAAAAAAAAACCCAACACAAAAAAAAAAACCCAACCCCAATTCAATAGAATCAGGGTTAAAGGTCGTTTTTATTACCCAGCTTGAAATCCAACTTGCAGCCTTTATTTCAACCTTTATTTCAAGATTGTTTGTTTGTTTGTTTATTTACACTTATATACCACCCTATCTCCCGAGAGGGACTCAGGGCGATGCACAGAGGAATAAAAAAGTAATAAAACACAATGACAATATAAAAGTTACAAATAGATTGAATACTAGATCTGTGCTAAAAACTTATGGTTAAAAGCAAGTAGAAATATTATAAAATTATAATAAAATTGGGACTATGTCGTTAAAACTACGCTAAGATAACTCTCAAGTTTCCTCTTTCTGCTACATGTTCAAAATGGACGGTAATTAATAGATATTTGTTTGTGCATTTATGTATCTATGTAGCCATGATGGCGAGCCTATGGCACCCAAACACATACATAACACATATATGAACATCAGAGGTGGGTTTCAAAAATTTTTAGAACCTCTTCTGTAGGTATGGCCTGCTTTGTGGGAGTGGCTTGCCAACCATGTGACCGGATGGGCGTGGCTTGCAGGCATGTGACCAGGTGGGAGTGGCTTGTCAGCCCTGTGATCAGATGGGAGTGGCTTGGCAGTCATGTGACTGGGTGGGTGTGGCCAACGTGTAAAATGTGGTGAAACTCACTTAACAACACTCTTGCTTAGCAACCAAAATGTTGGCTCAGGAACTCTGGCATTTGAAGCACGCAAGTCTTAAAGCTGTCCAGTGACAAGACCCTTGCACCCCTAACCCTTTAGGGAAAAAAAACTCCCAGGGGTGTTCAAACTTGGCAGCTTTAAGACTTGTGGACTTCAACTCCCAGAATTCCTCCTCTCACTCTTCCTCTTGATGATGGGCGGACGGGTGGGGGGAGGGAGCTGGAACCGGTTCTAAACGGCCCTGGAGATTTGTGGAACCTCTTCTACAGAAGAGCTTAGAACTGGCATGAACCCATCCCTGATGGACATGCTATATACCAGTGTTGGCAAATCTTTTCAGCACCAAGTGCTTAAATGGGAGCATGTGCTGGAAATCAGAAGAGCAGCTGCCCAGCGCACACGTCCATGTTGGGCAGCTGTTCTTCAATTTTCAGGCACACGCATGTACACCAGCCAGCTGGTTTTCCAGTTTGTGGCACGCATGCGCGCACAAAGACCAGTTGGACGGTGTGCATGCGCACAACAGAAACTGGGAGATCATCTTCCCGGTGCGCATATGCACACTGGGTGGCTAGACTTCCGATTTCTGGCACACGCGCATGTGCACATTCCCGTTTCAGCACTCAGTGTGGAAAAGGTTTGCCAACACTGGTATATAGCATGTGCATATGTGTGTTGTGTTTGAGTAAATATACACTTTCTCTTGAGAGCAGAGAACAGAATTTTATTTTTTAATGTGGGGTGGTGCTCGCAGTAAAGAAAATGACAATAAAGTTATCTCATTTATTTTCCATAAGAAAATTCTGTTGATCTGCATGTTCCCCATCACACTGATCTATGGATGATTTATTAAAGAAATGTCACTGTTGCCCAGTTTGGGGTTCCTTTCATGTGCCTGGCAGGAGCTAGTAGCAAAGAGTGGGAACTCAACCCCACCCGATAGCAGTTCTTAGGTTGTGAACATGGTCTTGTGCTCCAACTACTTGAGCCACTGTGCTTCAATGGTGTTTCATTATTAGCAAGTAGACCTTCACTGTTCTGACTGAGGCTTCCCGAGATCATGAAGTCAACTCCTGGTCCCAACAAAAACCCCTTTTATTAATTTCCTGTGAATTTTTCTCCTTCACATTCAACAAAGTCTTTCAAGGGAGGATTTACAGTCATAGACCTTATCTGGCTTGGAGAGCTGCCAGGCTGATATCTGCAGAATTTGGCAAGGAGTCTCGGAGAGTCCCGAACCAATGAAGCGAACTAATTGTCTCCTGCAAACTCCCCTCCCCTGTTGCTCCTCTTTTACTCCCTATGGGATGGGCCATTCACCATCCAGCTGTGGCCTTCCTCCCAAGTTGACCCCTGTTTGTTAGCTGTTCTCTTCGTCTGGCAACTCTGTGCATGCGCACACTGGGAACAGGCTCCAGCTGTTCTTCTGCCTCACTGACCTCTGACTCCGAAGGCAGCTGATAACTGTCAGATGGCCCTGGCCCCCTCTCTGCCTCTGACAGAGAGCCCTCCTCAGAGCCTTCCCCAGACTCCAGGACTGGCCCAGGTTCCTCCCCAATCCTCCTCACTCTCCGAATCTGCTGCCAGCTCCACTGGCCACTGACAGGCCACAACATTCAATAGTCTCCTCTTCCAGCAAGTAGGGTCATGCATGAGATTGCACATTCATCCATATGCCCTTCCCCCAAGTTTCGAATCTCTTCCCCAAAACACCACCGATTGCACATTTCAGCAGCTCTCCTTGATGAAAAAGCCACTTGGAATGCAAACATGGATTTCCCCTGCTCTCTCCCAGTTCCTGAATAAATTCCTAAGCTTCTGGTCCTCTTCAATTTCATTAGTGTCGTTTGATAGCCACAGATGAAGTCCCTGTCTACATGAAACAAGAATCTGGAAGAAGCGATAACTGTGCCGGAGAGATTATCTTCAAAGATTGATGTCAGAAAAGAGAAGGGAAGTGCCGACTTTCCTAATATCACAAGACCCAGGCTTTTGATTTTCTGTTGCTTGAAGCAAAAGGATACATTAATTCCCCCCATTTTTTTCTAAAATTAGCCAAACCCTCCTCCTTTTTTTTTTTTGCTGCTGCTGAAATATGTGCCCCGCCACATATATTAAATGCGGCCTCTTAGTACAGCTCCCTCAGAAAGGTATACTAAGAAATATAAATGCCACTTCAAGAATATTGAATAAAAAGCAAATAATGATGTATTGAATTGAGTGATCTTTTTATTTAGGGGGGAGAAAAAAACCTAGCACAGAAAGTATGTCTTGTTTAGTGTAAACAAATACCCCTCTAATGGAGTGGTTTTCTGCATCTCCTCTGACTTTCCCATTAAGACCATTATATGTGGGCCATCTACAGGTAGATTCATGGTCTGAGACTAGTGGAAACTTAATAATTCAAGTCAGTGGGAAGGAACTAGCCAACAGTCTGTGTGAAGAGTTGCTCTCCGTGGTCCTGAAACAAGCAAATTCATTGAAAATATGAATGGAACATAGAATAATAGAGTTGGAAGGGACCTTGGAGGTCTTCTAGTCAAGCCCCCTGCTCGAGAAGAGGACCCTGTGCCATTTCAGACAAATGGTTGTCCAGTCACTCTTTGAAAATCTCCAGTGATAGTCTGAAGGCAAACTATTCTATTAGTTAATTGCTCTCACCATTAGGAAATTCCTCCTTCGTTCTAGGTTGCTTCTCTCCTTGATTAGTTTCCATCCATTGCTTCTTGTCCTGCCTTCAGGTACTTTAGAGAATAGCTTGACTCCCTCTTCTTTGTGGCAGCCCCTGAGATATTGGAAGACTGCTCTCCTGTCTCCCCTGGTCCTTCTTTTCATTAAACTAGTCATACCCAATTCCAGCAACTGTTCTTCATATGTTTTGGCCTCCAGTCCCCTCATCCTCTTCATTGCTCTATTCTGCACTCTTTCTAGAGTCTCCACATATTTTTTACATCAGGGCAACCAAAACTGGATGAGATATTCCAAGTGTGGCCTGACTAAGGCCTTATAAAGTGGTGTTAACACTTCATGTGATCTTGATTCAATCTCTCTGTTAATGCAGCCTAGGATTATATTGGCTTTTTTTGGCAGCTGCAACACACAGCTGGCTCATATTTAAGTGATTGTCCACTACATCCAAAAATATTTATATTTATTTCTTGTGGGTTTTTTTTAATCATAAGAGATATATCTCCTTGCCTGTTGGCTTGCCAGTATATGTTGTAATTTTGAACAGCACTGAACGAGTGGTTAGTAAACAAAGGACTGTCTGTATTACAGTATTTCTGATTTCTTATGACTGTCTGAGTGTGTTTTTACCTAGCTGATGCAGTTTTAACTGGTTTTTCTTTCAATGCAATCCTTTTTTTTAAAGGTTTGTTGCTCAGACTTCTTGGACAAATGGGTGGACGTAAAATTGGATGGATACATACATACATTTATCCATACTGTGTTGATTAGGTGAACGGGACTTGTGTTTTGCATTCACTCTAATAAAAAAGCCCAAACCTTTGAATGCCTTTCACATTTTCAGCTGGTAGGAAAACGTGAATGAACGTTTTACAGAGGGTTCAAGGTCAATAAAATGCCAAGGAAAAATATTAATTAAACAGTAGATGACCAGTCAGCCAAGAGTTGGTTGGGGTAGGGGAGAATTAATAAAATGGAGCAATAGCCGTGGGGAAAAAAAACAGATATTGCGTACAGCCATAAATCATCAGAAGTGTTGGAAAGGAAGAAAACAAAGCAAAAAGAGCAATTACTTCGCGATAAGAACTCATTTTAAGAACATGCTGGGAAATTGTGTGGCTCTAAGAGTGGAAAAAAGGAAGGAAGGAAGGAAGGAAGGAAGGAAAGAAAGAAAGTAAGAAGGAAAGAAAGAAAGAAAGAAAGAAAGAAAGAAAGAAAGAAAGAAAGAAAGAAAGAAAGAAAGAAAGAAAGAAAGAAAGAAAGAAAGAAAGAAGGGCAAAATTGTCCATGTAAACTTTTCAAAGACATTTCACAAACTTTCCTTTATCAATGAATTGGTTCCCGTGTACGTTAGCCTTTTCAAAGATTTAATTATATTGTCCCTGAGTAGCTGCAATTTTGGAATACATCAGCAAGAAAAATGTAGTATAGAATGCATTGATTTTGGAATATTTCTAGCTATTAAAAGTTAGGTGGATGTGTAGATATTTTTTTTTATTTGCCAGTCATTGTTAAGAAGAGCTTAGAGAGAAGATTTATAGGTTTATGTTCCCTGCAAGATCAATGAATATGACAGATTAATAGCTGACACCTACTTACTGTCAAACAGGAAAAGAGTTTGTGACTGTAGTGAAGGACAGAAATATTGGTACATATTGCAAACTTTTTTTTAAAGAACCAAGAAGGAGAGAGACTTTATTTATTTATTTATTTATTTATTTATATTTATATCCCGCCCTTCTCCACAGAGGACCCAGGGCGGCGTTCAAGACTGAAATCTTGAACACATTTCTATGTATTTCTACCGCTATGGACTTTTGAATAGAAGTTCTTTATTATAAAAGGGATGTGGTGGCTCAAAGGTTAAGACGTTGAGCTTGTCTATTAGAAAGGTCAGCAAGGGTGCGGTTCGAATCCCTAGTGCCTTGTAATTGAGTGAGCCCCTGTTACTTGTTCCAGCTTCTGACAACCTAGCAGTTCGAAAGCACGTAAAAACGACAAGTAGAAAAAGAGGAACCACCTTTTGGTGGGAAGGGAACAGCGTTCCATGCGCCTTCGGTGTTGAGTCATGTCGGTCACATGACCACGGAGACGTCTTCGGACAGCGCTGGCTCTTCGGCTTTGAAACGGAGATGAGCACCGCCCCCTAGAAATGGGAACGAATAGCACATATGTGTGAGGGGAATCTTTACCTTTATTATAAAGATCCAAACCTCAGTAACTTTGCAACATCATTAATAATATGTCCAAGTTACCATTAGTTATCAATTAGTATTGTCCAAACAAGAGTGGTATAAGGACAAAGGTGGTGCAGGGGGTCCTTGATTTACGTCCCAGTTGAGCCCAGAATTGCTGTTGTTGAGTTTTGTCCCATTTATCATCTTTCTTGCTACAGATGTTCAGTGAGTCACTGCAGTTGTTCAGTTAGCAACATGGTTGTTAAGTGAATCTGGCTTCCCCATCGATTTTGTTTCTAAGAAGGGCGCAGCAGGGGATCATGTGACCCCGGGGCACCATGACCATCACAAATATGAGTCACTTGCCAAGTATCTGAATTTTGATTATGCCAGGGAGATGCTGCGATGATTGTGATTAGTTATTTTTTCAGTGGTGTTATAATTTTGAACAGTCACTAAATATACTAGTATAAGTCAAGGACTACCTCAAATGGAAGGATTTAAGGCAGGGTGTCAAACTCAAGGCCCGCGGGCCGGATGCAGCCTTCAGGGTGCTTAGATCTGGCCTGCAGGGCTGCCCTGGAAGCAGTGAAGGACCGGCTTGCTATGCCTCTGCCAGCTAAAATGGAGCTCGGGAGCATTGTATGCAGCCCTCAATCTCTTTTCGGCCTCAACAGCCTCTTGCAGCCCTCAGCCAGCCAAAAGGAGTCCCCAGGCTCCATTCTCACTGGCAGAGGGCTAGCAAAACAAACTAACAACAGAACAAGGAATGTTTCCCCTTTTGCATTGGATCATGCAAGAAGGGACAGAAAAGGAGAAAGGGAAAGAGGAAAGACAGAGGAAAAGAAGAAAAGATGAGAAGAGAGGAAGGAAGGAAAAAGAGGGAAAGAGAGGAAGGAAGAAGAAAGGAGAATGAAGAAGGAAGGAAAGAGAAGGAAAGAGATGAAGAAAGGAGAATAAAGAAGGAAGTAACAGGAAGGAAAGAGAGGAAGGAAGAAGAAAGGAGAATGAAGAGGGAAGGAAAGAGAAGGAAAGAGAAGAAGAAAGGAGAATGAAGACGGAAGTAAGAAGAAGGAAAAAGGAAGGAAGAAGAAAGGAGAATGAAGAGGGGAGGAAAAGGAAGGAAAGAGAGGAAGGAAGAAGCAAGGAGAATGAAGAGGGAAGGAAAAAGAAGAAAAGAAGGGAAGGGAGGGGGAGGGAAGGAAGGGAGGAGGGAGGGAGGGAAGGAAGAAGGAAAGAAGGATTATGAGAGGGAGGGTCTGAGGTAAGTCCTGCCTTAGCACTTGGCCACCATAGGTGCCCCCAATATGAGTGACGTCAATATGGCAATGCCCACCCCGGCCACACCCATCCCGGGCACCCTGAGGTCAAACACAACTCTGATGCAGCCCTCAATGCAATTGAGTTTGACACCTCACCGGAACAGGAAGCTGAAGTGCAAAGCCCAAGAGAAGATATAAAAGCTCCTCACGCTCAATTCCATGTGGCCAGCTACCCAGAATCACCCATGCTTGCTGGTTCTACTACATCAATAAATGGACTCTCTTTCCAATCAGTCTCCAGCCTCCATTTTCTCCCCAGTGTCTTACCCCCGGCTTGGAACCGAACCACATGGATATTTCTTCCGACACTAGCTTGGGTTCTGTCCTCTGCAGATCTTTCATCTCCAATCCCTCCTCTTCTATCTAGACATCTTTTTGGCAAGCGTTTAAGAAGCCATGAATCTTCTCCAGAGGATCTTAATATCAGTCTTCGTACTCATAAACTATGGGAGGAAACCACTACTTTGCATATTCTTCCTGAGCTAATGAGTTGGGAGGGAACTTCTCAGCATCATAGTCAACTGCTTTTGGCACTCATCCATAGGACAGACACCTATGGAGAATTTTGTCTTCAACAGCTGCAGGAGAGACTCTGAGACGGTTGGTTACGTTGCGCTGCCGTGTCAGTTCTAATTTGAGTAACCTGCTGTGTGGGTATTGCAATGTTGCCTACATCGATGTGTTCTGACCCAGCCTTAGCAGAAGCAAGAAACAGACTCCTTGTCACAAAAAAACTTCTCTTTATTCACCTCTTGTGAATCAATTACATTCACTCACCGAAAAGTCCAGGCAAGAGCTCTTAAAGGAGTTAACAGCAGTAACAGACCTAATCAATTCCTCGCAATAATTCCAAGGCTGTGAACTCCCAGCCAAAAGTTCTGGCAAACCGTCTTTGTGACATGAAACACAATGAGCAAAATCTTCAGAAATACGAACTGTTGTCTCCTATGACAACCTCTCCCCTTTCCTTCTATTTATTACCCAGCCAGGGAGAGTGCCAGGGTTCCAAGTAGCATCCAAAAGTAAACCAGAGTCCAAGGCGAAGGATTCCTCAAAGTTCCAATTTATTAAAAGAGCCATGTTGGCCCATCTGGGAAAACCCAAATCTGAAAGCTTCCCAGTTTCCCCCACCCAATTGAAAGTTCAAGATCTTGCCCCTCAAGACCTACAAGTCCATCCCATGGTCCAATCTCCCACTGCCATGCTGGCAGTTCCTTCCATTCAGTTCCGGTCAGGTGCAGAGGTGCAAAGACAAAGGATGACCTTGGCTTTCTAGAAAGAATGTTGTTATCTCTACATAGCATCTAACTCCGTACAATCCCCCCTCCCATTTTCCCACCATAGAAAATGTATCGTAGAATAATAGAAAGCGTGGCAGGCCAAAGATCCAGAAGAAAGGATGGCTGCAGGACTGACAGAGGGGCCATTCAGCATCCATGTGTGCCTTGCTTCCTGAGTTGATGCCTTGTCCTCCACTGTTCACCTCTCCTAACTGCATCTGGAACAGGCCCCAGCTGTTCTTCATTCTCACTCATATTAGCCTCCAAAGGCAGCTGCCTCTCTAGTGGCTGGGAAATGTCTGACTCCGAAGGCAGCTGATTACTGGCATATGGCTCTTGGCCCCCTCTCTGCCTCCAACACAGAGCCCTCCTCAGAGCCTTCCCCAGACTCCAGGACCGGCCCAGGTTCCTCCCCAACCTCCTCACTGTCCGAATCTGCTGCCAGCAGAGCTGGCGGGCCTCAACAAGGTATGCAAGAGCTTTATTTAAAATGATGAGCGGGTTGGGTTGGGTTTCCATCTTTGTCTACTGCACCTAATGGATCTTTTGCCATCCGCACTAATTTGAGAAGGAAATCTGTGGAAGCCGATCCCGACATGTTCCAACCTAAGAAGAGCCACAGAGGAGTTCCTAAAGTTTTTGTCATCTCCCTTCACCGTTTGCCACTCATCCAGACTCTGAAGGATCTTTACTTAAAGTTGGCTTCCTACTAGTTGCCGTATTCTCTCTCTCTCTCTCTCTTTTTTTCCCTCCTTAACTTACTTCTGGCTGCAAAGTTTTAGCGGTACTTTGCCCGAGGTTTGGACAGAACCATTATTCATCATAGCATTGTCCTCCCAGATGCTCTTTCTTGCCATGTATTGGGCGATCAAACTGAGGAGTGGGGGGGGGGGGACTCCACCATCAAAGGAATGGAAGTGTGCTGTTAGATGTCCAGGGTGGGAAAGAAGGAAAACAGCCGATATTCTTTAAATAAATGTATTGGCTTTGACAACTTAATAATTGAGGCAAGAAGATCAATGTAACTCTTTGAGAGCACTGTTCCTCCTCCCCTTATTTATAGCAACATGAAAAAGAATTCAGCTTGTCAGAAATTTATTTATTTATTTATTTATTTATTTATTTATTTATTTATTTATTTATTTATTTGTTTATTTGCTGCCTGAAGAAGGCAGCTTCATGAAAACAAAGATGAAAACCAAAAGTACCTTAGGCAGCAGACCAAAGAGCCTCACAGGTTAAAGCCCAATCATAGATGATAGATAGATAGATAGATAGATAGATAGAGAGAGAGAGAGAGAGAGAGAGAGAGAGAGAGAGAGAGAGAGAGAGAGAGAGAGAGAGATGAGAGAGATGTTGATAAATAGATAGATAGATAGATAGATAGATAGATAGATAGATAGATAGATAGATAGATAGATAGATAGATAGATAGATGAGAGATGTTGATAGATGATAGATAGATAGATAGATAGATAGATAGATAGATAGATAGATAGATAGATAGATAGATAGATAGATAGATAGACAGACAGACAGACAGACAGACAGACAGACAGATAGATAGAAGACAGAGGGAGAGATAGATAGGGTGGGAGAGAGAAGACAGAGAGAGTGAGACAGCGACAATGACAGAGAGACAGAGATAGAGAGATGATAGAGATGATACAGAGATATTTATATGAAGAATTTTGATTAGAAAAACTCTAATACAAACCAACCATAAAGGAAAGAAAGAAAATAGAAATAAGGAGTGAAACGTTTAAGGGGAGGGGAAGAACTGTCCTTGTGTCTAGTTGTTCGGGTGTTCAGTGCCCTATAGCATCACTTTGAGGGCAGAAGTTGAAACAATTTATGTCCAGGATGTGAGGGGTCCGAAGATATAATCACCATCATCCGTTTTCATTGATGGAAACTCATCAAGGGGAGAAGCAACCTAGAACTAAGGAGAAATTTCCTGAGAATTAATCAGTGGAAGGGCTTCCCTCCAGAAGTTGAAGGTGCTCCAACACTGGAGGTTTTCAAGAAGAGATTGGACAACCAGATGTCTGAAATGATAATGCCTGAGCTGGGGGTTGGACTAGAAGACCTCCAAAGTCCCTTCCAACTCTGCTATTCTGATGTTCTGTTATCAGCAATGGTCATGGAGATACCTCTTATTAGAAGGATTTGAGATTAGGACTCATTATCTGAAATGGACACAGATAAGATTTGATTGGGTATACACATTTTATGGAAACAGTTCACATTATTTCATGCTATTTATTTAATACATCTATTTAATGTCCACGGACAAAAACTGTGGATATCCAAAACAACAGGTCGGAATGTAAAGCTATATGTGGAATGCAAACGTATGGCAAAAGATTTATAGCCAGCCCTTGTGGTGCCACATTGTGTTAAGAAGAAAAGCGACCTCAGTACCTTGTGTTGCGAGTGTGAAATTGTTACACACTATAGGAGCAGTGACCCTGCAGAAAAATAAAACGGTAATGCTAAACATGATATTAAGCAGATTCCACACAATGGCATTTCTTCAACCATTGAGCAGTTTCCTTTGAAAGAAATGTATGATAAGAAAAAGGCTTTCTTTAAATAAAAAAAAGCAGACTTTCTGATTAGCAAGAATTATATCCATTGAAGTTTAAGGAAGACTCTCTGAAGCGCTGGCATTTATGATCTGGGCTCATCAGTGTGACATTTTGTCTCTCTTTCAGCGTGTTTATGACTGGTAAAAAGGACAGGAATTGGAGATGAGGGATAAATATTCTTACAATGGATATTCCATGTAAGCAGAAGAATCGTGTCTTCTCTTGAAAGTGAAATAAGCTATTATCTTATCTTCCCTGCAAAACCTAAACATTGCAAAATGTTCTCTGTGTTATTATTTCTTCGGAAACTGACTGACAAATGCTATATGGATAATCAAATAGGCGAGGCAATAATTCAACCATTTATACTGCACAAATCCTTCGAGCTTAAATCAGCAGCTCCATTTCACCATTCCTATACCAGGCAGGTAGCTAACGCGGGGTCATCTCAGAAGTGAAGGAAGTATAACAGAATAATAGAGGGGGAAGGGACCTTGGAGGTCTTCTAGTCCAACCCATGGTCAAGCAGGAAACTGTATACCAGTGATGGCTAACCTGTGATTCCTCCCATTTTGGGCCTAGCAAGCCTCCCTGGAGCCTCCTGGGACCAAAAATGGGGCATGGGGTGGCTGCACCACATGCCCCCTACCTTCCGTGGCCCATTTTGGGCCTAGCAAGCCTCCCTGAAGCCTCCTGGGACCAAAAATGAGGCATAGGGGGCGCACCGCATGCCCTCCACCTCCTGTGGCCCATTTTGGGCCTAGCAGGCCTCCCTGAAGCCTCCTGGGACCAAATATGCCCCCCACACATGCGTATGTGCCTCCCCGCCCCCAAACATGCTCCCACATGTCCTGTATGCACCCTGCCTCCCACACATGTGCCAGAGACCCAAAAATCAACTGGCCGTTGGGAGACGCACACACATATGCAGTTGAGCTGAGCTGGGGCAACTGCTTGCGTGTCCGCACATAGTATCATAGATTCGCTATCATGGCTCTATACCATTCCAGACAATGGCCATCTGGGAGCACATATTCCTGGCCACTTTTTATAGAGACACAATTGAGAGCATTTTAACAAGCTGCATCCCTATTTGGTTGGTGGCAGCAGCGCCTCAGATAGAAAGTCCCTACAGAGAGTGGTGAGGACAGCCGAGAAGAATATAATAATAATAATAACTTTGAATTTATTAACCGCTCCCTCTCCCCACAGGGACCCGGGGCGGTGCACAGGAGGAACTAAAAACAATATAAACAATAGATACAAAAATATATACTTTAAAACACAATTAAACAATGTTATCCCGTGCTAAAAAATTAAAACCCATTAAAATACATTTAAAATCTATAGACAGAGAGACTATCCAAGGCCGGCCAGTCGAAAGAAATGGGTCTTTAATTTCTTACGGAAGGAGCGGAGGTCCGTGGTCGTTCTGATATCGGGGGGAAGGTCGTTCCAGAGGGCCGGGCCCGCCACAGAGAGAGCCCTTCCCCTGGGCGTCGCCCGCTGACAAAGTCTAGTGGACGGCACCCGGAGAAGTCCCTCTCTGTGGGAGCGAATCGGTCGTGAGGATGTATGGGGCAGGATCCGATCCCGCAGATAGCTAGGTCCCGAGCCATGGAGCGCCTTAAAGATGATAGTTAGCACCTTGAAGCGCACCCGGAAGACGACAGGCAGCCAGTGCAGCTCGCGCAAGAGCGGTGTAACGTGGGTGAACCTGGTGGTCCCCAAAATAGCTCGCGCGGCTGCATTCTGAACTAACTGAAGCCTCCGGGTGCACCTCAAGGGAAGCCCCATGTAGAGAGAGTTACAATAGTCCAGTCGGGATGTCACGAGGGCATGAGTGACTATGCGAAGGGCGTCCCGATCCAATAGGGGGCGCAATTGGCTAACCAGGTGAACCTGGTAAAACGCCCTCCTGGCCACGGCTGTCACTTGCTCTTCCATAGACAGCCGGGTATCCAGGAGGACACCCAAATTGCGCGCCCCATCCACAGGGGCAAGATGTTCGCCCCCTATGGCCAGCGTTGGAGAAAGCTGGTTGAATCGGGCAGCCGGAAACCACAGCCACTCGGTCTTGGTCGGGTTGAGCCTGAGTCCGTTACTTCCCATCCAGATCCGCACGGCTTCCAGGCACTGGCACATCACCGCTACGGCATCGTTGGGGTGGTTTGGGGTAGATATGTACAGCTGGGTGTCATCAGCGTACAGGTGGTACTCTACCCCAAAACCACGGATGATCTCACCCAGCGGCTTCATATATGCGTTAAACAGGAGAGGCGAGAGGACCGACCCCTGAGGCACCCCGCATGTGAGGGGTCTCGGGGTCGACCTCTGCTCTCCTGCCTGCACAAATTGCGATCGGCCAGAGAGGTAGGAGGAGAACCACCGTAAAACGGTGCCTCCCACCCCCAACCCCCCCAGCCGATGCAATAGGGTACCATGGTCGATGGTATCGAAAGCCGCCGAGAGGTCTAATAGGACCAGGATGGAGGAACATCCCCCATCTCTGGCCCTCCAGAGATCATCTACCAACGCGACCAATGCCGTCTCGGTGCTATGCCCGGGCCGAAAGCTGGACTGGCACGGATCTAGATACTCAATTTCCTCCAGGTGACGGGGAAACTGTTGTGCCACCACACTCTCAACAACCTTCGCCAAAAAGGGAAGGTTGGAGACTGGACGATAGTTGTTTAAAAGAGCTGGGTCCAAAGAGGGCTTCTTGAGGAGGGGCCTCACCATGGCCTCTTTTAGGGAAGCAGGCAAGAAACCCTCACTCAAGGATGCGTTGACAACCTCTTGGAGCCAGCCTCGTGTCACCTCCCAGGATGCCAGTACAAGCCAGGAGGGGCACGGGTCCAATAAACATGTGGTGGCTCGCAGTCGCCCACGTAGCCTGTCCATATCTTATAGGGAGCTCGTTTCTCGTTATTCAGGATACTGCTTCTAAGGGCTATGTGCTTAGAGCTCAAAACATTGTTAGAGACCCAACATACCCACTTTACGGTCTGTTGCTATTTCTGGTTTCAAAGTATTTCTAGCGGGACTACCAGATTTTGTAACAACTTTGTTCCCTATTTATTTATTTTATTTATTATTTATTTCTTGGATTTATTAACCGCCCCCTCTCCCCGAAGGGACTCGGGGTGGTGCACAGGAAATTTAAGAAACATATACATATAACAATTATAAATAATTAAAACTATATTAAATATTATCGCCCTGTGCTAAAATGTACCCCATTTAAAAACTATTCCCATAAAACCCCAATTAAACAGGTTATCTACTAAAACTGAGGCTCGGTACGGTAGGTTAGGCCTATGCCATCCATCTATGCAAGATCCATTTTTCTTGTCATGCATATGTATACATCCAAACTAGACTGTGTTGTTTCTCTGTGTCATGTAATATATGTGGGTATAATTTTGTATTTGTCTTGTTTATGCAGTTTGTATTGGAATGGGTGACCCTTTGAGAGCTGTATGAAATGAAATTTCATTTTAATGTATGCCAATTAGTGTACACTCAAAGTGACAATAAAGGTATTCTAAGTCATCTAATCTCTTCTTAAACCTCTGCAGTGAAGCATCCCTAACCTCTGGAGGCCAGTTGTTCCACTGATTAATTGCTCTCACTGTCAGGATTTTTTTTAGTTCTAGATTGGTTCTCTCCTTGTGTGGTTTCCATCCATTGTGTCATGGTTGACTCACTAGGGAAGGTAAAAGAGGTTTCGGAGGGAAATGAAGAATAAATGTGAGCCAGCTGAAATCCTGGGACGGACCCAATTCTGCAAGCTCATTCAGCTGGGAAAGTCAGAGGCAGTCAGGTCCTTCCCAAAACAAAGTGAATGCAAATGATTGGTGGACAATGGCCAGTGGGAGATCCAGGGGAACAAAGGAAAACTTTACCTCTGCTGTTTTCACAGGAAAATGTTAGAACAAGCTTTCCTACTTCTGTAAACACATGGAATCTTCAGTGAAGTTATTCTCTTGGCAAAAAAAAATGTCCCAGGAGTTTCTTTTCCTGTCTAAACGAGTGAGAGGGTTGACACATCACTTCCACCCATTATACCTTGAGATCAACAAAAGTCTAAGCCAGGGGTGTCAAACTCGGGCTGGATGTGTTATGCACGGGCCACGCGCATAAACCCCCAGTTTAGCGAAGGGGGGGAAAGTTGTGATACGTCACATGATGACAACATGTCTGTCAGGCCTACAGCCATCTTTTCTTGTGGATCTTTGGCCTGCCACGCTTTTCTATTATTCTACTACGCATTTTCTATTGTGAAGGGATTGTAAGGAGTTAGATGATATGTAGCCATAACAAAATGCTTTCTAGAAAGCCAAGGTCATCTTTTGTCTCTGCACCTCTGCACTTGACCGGAACTGGGTGGGTGGAAGCTGTCAGCATGGCAGTGAGAGACTGGACCATGGGATGGACTGGTGGGTGTTGGGGGCCAAGATCTTGAACTTTCAATTGGGTGAGGAAAACTGGGAAGCTTTCAGATTTGGGTTTTCCCAGATGTGCCAACATGGCTCTTTTAATAAATTGGAACTTTGAGGAATCCTTCGCCTTGGACTCTGATTTACTTTTGGATGCTATTTGGAATGCTGACAGTGTCATCATGAGTTTGACAGCCCTGGTCTAAGCTATTCCTAATGGGAAATCAGATGAATGCCCCTGAAAGCTATTAGTAGAGCACAACTTCCTTACTAACTGTCCCAAAGGTGCTTTTTCAAGAGGCATCTGGGCTTTCTGGTTTTTCTTTCAAGACATTTCACTTCTGATCCAGGAAACGTCTTCTTGAGAGCTGAAGAAGCTTCTCGGATGAGAAGCCAAACATCTTGAAAGAAAAACCAGGGCGTCCAGATGCCTCTTGAAAAATCACCTTTGGGACAACCATGACCTGGATGACTGAGAATCTCCATAGACACCCTTACTAACTGTTCTTACATGACTCCAGCATCCGGAAATTGTAGAAATATGAAGTTCTTATTTGCATTCCTTTTGCAAAAGAGAGATGGTAACGAGCACCCAATAACTGTTGATGACAAGAATGGCTAGGCATTGTTAAAATGGGGGTAGTATGCCCCACCATGTCCAATATTCTTTCTCTCTAACAAAAGCTCTCTCTTTCAAGATTTTCTGAAAGTCCACCAAAGTCTCCAAACATGACCGAATTGCTCTTACCGTGAATAATGCGTTTCTGCTAAAATTCAGTTGAAATCTATTGTTTCCTACCACACTTTAAAATAGGACCTAGCATATATTTAAAATAGGACCTGCCTTTGATTTTCTTTATTGGACAGGCTGCGAGGGAAGAGCCTTATGTTTTCCTTTCAGCCTTTCTTTTAAGGTTACGAGTCATGGTTTCTTGCACTGTTTCTCAAAGGAATTGTACTTGCATATTCTCCCGTATAAAAGATTTCTAATGAAAAGCAGGACATGTAATATTTAAGGAACGGCTCAGGAGGCAACCATTGAAATTCAGCCGAAGCAACTGGCCCTTTGTGCTTGAATACAAAACGCTGAAATGCTGGATTAGCCACCTCATCGTCATAATGCCATTCTCGTTTTGTCACGTTCCGGCGTTCACCAAGACAGAGCCAAAGTTGGCGAACTGAAATACTTTGTCCAAGAAGCCGTGATAACCGACAAACAGGAAACAAGGAAAGTGAGTCCTTGGATCCATCCAGTGATGACATCATCGCAAAGCACGCTGCCAACACACAGCTGCCCAATTGGTCATGGCAGCATTTGCGCAATCTGTGTCCATTTATTTATTTTATTTTATTTTATTAAATTTATACCCCGCCCTTCTCCAAACGGACCCAGGGCGGCGCACAGGGATGTTAAAATACATACAAAATATATAAAATTTAAAAAACTTATTCTAATAAAACCCTGCGCTAAAAACCGAATTAAAAATCCCAAATTTAAAACTGTCTAATAGTCAGTAATGGAGGTTACGCTAGGCCGGCTAGATGGAATAGATGTGTCTTCAGACACTTGCGGAAGAGGCGGAGGTCGGAGATGGTGCGGAGTTCAGGGGGTAAGTTGTTCCAGAGGGCTGGGCCCGCCACAGAGAAGGCTCTTCCCCTGGGTGTCGCCAGTCGGCATTGTCCAGCCGATGGTCCATGAAGGGTAACGTCCTGGTAGCTTGTCCAATGGTCCGTGTATCCCTTATGCTACTCAGCTGTGCAGCGCATAAGGGATATGATCATGACCTCCGATGTGGGACGCGGGTGAAGACACACTGGCAAGCTGGAGGATCCTGGGGTGGTGCACCGGGGAAGATTCACTGGCCAGCTGGAGGTGCCCAATGTGATGAGTGGATGGAACGGTCCCCGTTCGATTGGCGACCTGAGG
The DNA here is from genome assembly GCA_039707465.1 of Rhabdophis nuchalis. NCBI lineage: Eukaryota > Metazoa > Chordata > Lepidosauria > Squamata > Natricidae > Rhabdophis > Rhabdophis nuchalis. The sequence goes on from CM077651.1 coordinate 87,514, forward strand.
GCTGACATGTTTATTGGAATGGGGTTGCTTTAAAAAAAAAAAAGGTAATGGAGCTAGACAACATGTCACCATTACACGCCTTACTCTTGATATTCTAGACGTGTCAATTTGAATGGGGCGATTTTAATTGCGAGAAGCCGAAAAGCTATAGAGCCATGGTTCTCAACCTTCCCAATGCCGCGAGCCTTTAATACAGTTCCTCATGTTGTGGTGACCCCCAACCATAAAATCGGTGTCTCGGTTCCTAAGACCATCAAAAATATGTGTTTTCCGATGGTCTTAGGCAACCCCTATGAAAGGGTTGCTCGACCCCCAAAGGGGTCGTGACCCACAGGTTGAGAACCACTGCTATAGAGAGAGAATGGTAAAGAAATGTTGGACTGGATTTAAAACAAGAAGGACGTGTGACGCTATAGTTACAGTCGTTGGTCCTAAGGACCTTGTTGTCTCAGTGGTGGATAACAGCAGGGGTGTCAAACTCGATTTCATTGAGGGACGCATCAAGGCTGTAATTGACTTTGGGGGACCCAGGATGGGTGTGGCCAGAGTGGGCATGCCCAGATCGACATCACTCATGTTGGGGGCACCTGTGGTGGATGGAGTGCTCTGCCAGTGAAAATGGACTCCAGAGCTCTGTTTTCAGTCATGACAACCTCCTGCAACCCTCTGCCAGCAACAACGGACTTCAAGAGGGCCGCCTAAACTGCATGCACACAGCACTGAAAATGGAGCATTTAGAAGCTCAGCTGCTTACCAGCAATGGTAAGTAGAACAGTGAGGTGGGGGGAGAAATCAGCTGTGCCGTGTGATTGAGATGAGCTAGAAAGCAGGAAATAAAGGACAGGATAGGGTTGGGCTGGTGGGCAGGGCCAACTGATTGTCAGTGCTACCGGTTTCGCCCGAACCAGCCCTAATTGGCTGAATACCACCTCTGATTATCCTTCTCATGTTCTCATCCTTTCATCTTTCCCACTACCTTCTCCTCTTGGTGTCTTACGATTTATCACTTGTGGTTTGTATCTAATGACTAATGATTGTAACTGTGATTTATGATCATAAGCTAACCCTAACCTATCATTTTGTTTGTTTGCATGTACTCTGAGAGTTTATGCACCGGAGACAAATTTCTTGTGGGTCCAATCACATTTGGCCAATGAAGAATTCTATTCTGTTCTGTTCTCTTTTGTTCTGTTCTGTTCTGTTCTGCTCCATTCCCTTCCCTTCCATTCAATTCCATTCCATTCTATTCTATTCTACTCTACTCTATTCTACTCTATTCTATTCCTTACTCCATTCCATTCCTATCAATATTCTATTCTATTCTATTCTATTCTATTCTATTCTATTCTTTCCATTCCATTCCATTCCATTCCCTCTTCTCTTCTCTTCTCTTCTCTTCCCTTCCCTTCCATCTTCCCTTCCCTTCCCATTCCATTCCATTCCATTCCGTTCCATTCTATTCTATTCTTTCCATTCCATTTGATTTCATTCCCTCTTCTCTTCTCTTCTCTTCTCTTCCCTTCCCATTCCATTCCATTCCATTCCATTCCATTCCATTCCATTCCATTCTATTCCCAATTTCAAGGCACTCCAAGTGCTGGAAGCTGCTCTACTCATGTTTTTGGTCTTATTTTGACGGCTTCCTCGAAAGAGCGATCTGGATCAGAACGCAGATACAGCATATCTCGATATTAAAAGATTCCCCTGTGCTGAAAATATTATTTTCCTAGAAGAAAATACTGCAATTTGCGGCATGAAAATTTGAGGGGAGAAGAAAGCTGTTAGCATGGGTGTAATTGTGGCAATGAGACCTCTTTAATTTTGAAAGATTTTTTTAAAATCACTAATTATCCTTTCACGTATTCTGAAAATGGAAGCTTCGAGATTTATAATGATGAATGATTGGTAGTTATTATGTCTGCTGCATTGCTCATGCAATACCGTGTCGTGTATATTTCCTAATTGGAAGCAGACATTTATTGATTAATTTTTTTTTTTAGCAAAGCCGCCTTCATTTTAGCATCTATTTTGTGTATCTTATTCATTTGCAGGGCCCCCCAAGGAAGACTGCTATTGAAACAGAACCAAGCAATTTTCATGCAGTAACATATTATACCTTTTGAAGAGCAGTTTGAAGCTTTGGAATTCATTTTCTTTACTCACGATTATACTGTTCTGACCGAGGCTTCCCAGGAGCCTGAAGCCAACTCCTGGTCCCGACAAAAACCCCTTTTATTAATTGACTCTGAATTCTGCTCATTCACATCCAGCAAAGTCTTTCAAGGGAGGATTTACAGTCACAGACCTTCTCTGGCTTGGAGAACTGCCAGGCCGAGATCTGCAAACCTTTGCAAGGAGCCTTGGAGAGTCACGAACCAATGAAGCGAACTAATGGTCTCCTGCAAACTCCACTCCCCTTTTGCTCCTCTTTTATTTCCTCAGGGAGGGGCCATTCATCATCCACCTGTGGCCTTACTCTCAAGATGACCCCTATTCTTTAGCTATTCCCTTCGTCTGGCAACTCTGTGCATGTGCAATCTGGGAACAGGCTCCAGCTGTTCTTCTGCCTCACTGATGTCCGACTCCGAAGGCAGCTGATAACTGTCAGAGGGCCCTGGCCCCCTCTCTGCCTCCGACACAGAGTCCTCCTCAGAGCCTTCCCCAGACTCCAGGACTGGCCCAGGTTCCTCCCCAACCTCCTCACTGTCCGAATCTGCTGCCAGCTCCACTGGCCACCAGTGGGCCACAACATATACATTATTATTTTTTGCAAAAAAAAAAAAAAAGGAGAAGGTAAGGAAACGCCAAAAGTTGAAAATGAGAAGAGTAGCCATGCATTCCGAAAATAGAATAGAATAGAATAGAATAGAATAGAATTCTTTATTGGCCAAGTGTGATTGGACACCCAAGGAATTTGCCTTTGGTGCAGATGCTCCCAGTTTACATAAAAAGAAAAAAATACATTCATCAAGAGTCATAAGATGCAACACCTAGTCATCGGTTACTAAATAAGCAATCAAATCATACTAGGAAACAAATAAAGCAATATAAATCGTAGAGATACAATGGGATTGTGGCAAAGGGACAAATACCAATTTAGCATGGCCAAGGTCTTAGCCTTCCCATCAGGAAGGATCAATGAACAACTCACCACCTTGGCTTACTTCAAAGTTAATGGAATTGGATTGGGTTACTTCCTGAATGAGACATTGTCATCAAATCAAATTCCAGGGTTGTAGGTGAGGAAGAAGTGAAGGAGAAAGAGGAGGAGGAGAAAGAGGAGGAGGAGAACCAGAAGGGGGAGTCGCAAGTGTGGGTCATCTCCTACAAGGAAAAGGACAAGGGGAAGGAGAAGGAAGAGGAGAAGGAGGAGGAATAGGGGTAGTAGAAGTGGAAGTAGAAGTAGAAGGAGTCCGAAGTGTGGGTCATCTCCTATAAGAAGAAGAAGAAAGGGGAGGAGGAAGAGGAGGAGGGGGAGGAGGCAGAGTGGAGAGAAGAGGAGAAGGAGGAGGAATCTCAAGTATGGGTCATCTATGGGTTATCTCCTACAAGGAGGAGGAGAAGGGGAAGGAGGAGGGGGAGGGAAAGAGGAGGAAGGAGGAGAAGTAGGAAAAGTACTTCCATAACATTGCCAAGAAAACTCTACCACCATTTCAAAAGAAATTTTATCTTTAGTACCATGATACTATTCTCTAACCACTTAGGACACTAAATGTGTATGGAGAATGAGAAACATGTAATATAATATATGTCATGGGTCAGAAATTATTAAGGAAGAGGACTTATCCCAAAGGCAGCATTTCAATAGCAACTTATTCTCTCTTGTAGCAACTATCTACGATTAACAGTGATAATAAAGAAGCAGAGATATGTACTTCATGGAAAGTATTCCTTTAACAACCATTGCTTACCAATGATTATCCAACATGGTAGATGTGTTTGTTAGTCTTTCAGCTTGGGATAAGCCAGAGTGTTTTAATCTTACTATTTCCAACTGATAGGAGACCTAGTTTTATCTTCTAGTGGACATCCATTTGGGACAGACTTTCTTCAGCATTTTCTGTTCTCTTGGGCAACTGTTCTCTCTACTCTTTGCTCACTGAGTCCAAAGGCCCTTTAGATTTAGTATAGATGGAGTAGAATGATACTCATAACATCCAAGCACACTTGTGGGAAATTACTTTCCAGAACGGAATACAACAGAAGATAGAAGTTCAACTCCCAGAAGCAAAATAGAAGGAACATTTTACCATACGTGGTGGACATCTAAAAGAAACTTCAAAGTACTCGGAAGAAATGCCCAGCGCTCCTCAAAGAATTGTAGAAATGAAATTTGAAATGAAACTATTTTTTTTAAAAACTTGCCTTGCTGTAATTCCAAGGCACACAACCAAAATATTTCAATTTTGCTAAGATACATGTTCACAGTGATAAAAATAAGAGATGCTTAGCCGATAGAAGGTGTGTGTGTGTGTGTGAGTTAGTTAGAACAAGCATAATGGTAGGGATAGCTTGGGTTATGATGTCACAACCACCCAATCACCCTTTGAACCTACCGTGAGACACCATTGGCTAAGGTACAGTGGGAATGGAAGCATATTCTTGTATTTTATTTCATTTTTAACTTTCAAAATGTGAAGTCAACTTTCCTTCCAAATTGTAGTGGTCTCTGAGGGACCAGAGGAAACAGCCCTGCTGTTGTCTTGACAAAAGTAAGGAAACGGTTACTCTCTTTCCTCCTTTCATTAACCAGCAGGTAATTAACCAGTGGTGGGATTCAATTTTTTTTTTACTACCAGTTCTGTTGGTGTAGCTTTGTGGGCGTGGTGTGGCTTTGTGGGCGTGGCTTTGTGGACATGGCAGGGGAAGGATACTGCAAAATCCCCTTTCCCTCCCCACCCCACTAACCTGCTTTCCAGCTCCGTTCTCCTGTGCAGGACAACAAAAGAAGATCAGCTGGGAGGCAGCAGGGGCGTGGCCAGCCTGTTTGCCGGTTCTCCAAACTACTCAAACTTTCTGCTACCGGTTCTCCAGAACCTGTCAGAACTGGCTGGATACCACCTCTGTAATTAACCCAGTTATTTATGCCTTTGGAAATGAAGAGTTGTGACACCATTCTTGGGTTAGATAAAGGCTGCAATTTTATTATCTGTATTTATTTATTTATTTTATTGGATTTCTAGACCGCCTCCTCTCCCCGAGGGGACTCGGGGTGGTGTACAGGTAAAATTAAAACTACTAAAACCATGACAATACATACAAAATTAAAATCAAATTAAATAGTCCTGTACAAATTTATAAAAGTTAAAACTAAACCCATAAAACCGAATAAAATAATTTAAATTACAGACTGGGGCAAGAAGCATAAGTTAGGCCATGCCGGCTTGATGGAACAGGTGACTTTTAAGTTTCTGGCGGAAGGAGCAGAGGTCCGTGGTAGTTCTGATATCAGGGGGTAGGTCGTTCTAAAGGGTCGGCCCCGCCACAGAGAAGGCCCTTCCCCTGGGCGTCGCCCACTGGCATAGCCTAGTGGACGGCACCCAGAGAAGTCCCTCTCTGTGGGAGCGAATCGGCCGAAGGGATGTATGGGGCAGGATGCGATCCCGCAGATAGCTAGGTCCTGTGCCATGGACCGCTTTAAAGATGATGACCAACACCTTGAAACGCACCCGAAAGGCCACAGGCAGCCAGTGCAACTTGTGCAGGAGCGGTGTTACGTGGGAGTACCTGGTGGCTCCCAAAACTGCCCGCGCGGCCGCATTCTGGACCAGCTGTAGCCTTCAGGTGCATCTCAAGGGGAGCCCCATGTAGAGAGTGTTACAGTAGTCTAGATGGGACGTCACAAGCACATGAGTGACTGTGCGAAGGGCGTCCCGGTCCAATAATGTATGGGTATAACTACTTGGACGGAAGCAGAAGATGTCAGTTCTGCCCTTCCCCAAGTCAATCACAAGACCCATTTGAGGAACAAGAAATACCCTGCAATTTCTGAGAAGGGATTTTTAGAGAATTGTTAACAAATCTGTCTCAGGCACGCTTAAACACACACGCAAAGAGCATGCGCGCACAGACACACATGCACACAAAAAGGTTGTTTTGAACAATATTTTCCAAATACTTCCCTCCCCAAGCACCGCAGGGTGCTGCAAAATATCTCCCAGGTTGTTACAGCAGCACTACACTCCACCCACCCACAAACACACTCAGACAGCCATCAAGCAGAGATGACCTCTGAGATCTTCAAGTTAAAAAGAAAGAGAAAACCCCAAACAATGACAAGATGTGTTTCACTGCGTGCTTCGACATACCACAATACGAGGGGGAAAGGAAGGGGAGGGCCATTCGAAAGAGAGGGAGAAATTCACCTCTGGGTTGTCTTCTTTCAGCAGGCAGAAATGGAAATCAGAATAAACCTGGCCTGCAGTTCCTCCAGAAGATCCGTTTTTCCCCAGCCACTTCTCAAGGTCTTTGACATAAAAAGTTATTTTCACATTTGATTAAATCAGTCACAGATCAGTACTGCAAAGAGAGTCACGTAATTGCATGATGCGAGGGATCAGTAAACATTTGGCAAGGTGGCAATCAGGTAGAGAGATGGAGCTTAACGCTCTACCTGGGGGGGAAGCCAAAAGTATTAAATTTAAAAGCTACTTTTGGGAGAAGCACCAAAGCAACCCTGGTTTTCAATCACCTACACTGAATATCAAGCGATGGACATTTTTAATCGTTTCAACCGACCGAATTGTTTCTGTTGGGGAATATCTCCGTTGGGAGACAGAAAAATTGTGCAGCGGAATATGCAGCTAGAGGAACGTTGCTAGTAAACACACAAATAGTAAGCCAGACACTGTTAGTAAAACAAAATAGACTTTTTATGATTCAGAAATCTTGACCATTGTGTTCCGAATCTCTAGCATTCTGCCTCTATCATGGGTTCGCCTTTTTGCAGGCCTCCAACGCTGTAGTATATTTCCGAGCTACAAAAGCCTAATTCAACCTCTCCGGGTGTATTTTGAAGAGACAAAATTGCGATTCCGATCTGTATAGCGTGCATCTTTTATCGGCGCATAAAGAGGTCCCCGCATCCTTTTAGCATTTAGTGACATTTTGAAGGTTTTCTATACAGAATGTCCCTCACCATTAAAATTCAATGATGGAGCATCGTTGGAGTAAAAGTCCACTTTGGTCTGATGAAGGACAAATGAAAGTCAGATCTCGGTAGACCTTGTTTGTGGCCGGTGAAATTTGGCTGTAAAATTAAGCAGGAGAAAATATGACATTCAGGTTAAATAATTCAGCTTGACTCTTGTTTCCTATTCAGAGGAAGGTGGCACTGAGGCGCCATTTACATAGCCTTCAACATAAAATATATTGGATTAAAGTTTAGTTTTACAACGTTCTTGTCTTGCCGTTGGTAGAAAAGAGAAATATTTTCCAAGAATCTAGATTGTTGAATTCTTGCTCAACTCTTGTATCAATATTTTACATGCAAGGACAGCTAGGAATGCTACCAAGGTGATATTGATGTCTACCACTACCAATAATATCGATACCTAGTCAATTATTTGTCTATCATCAAGAAGAAGTTGTTTTTATCATGATACTTCGTCTACATGCCTTTAATATTTAAGATGAACAAACCCCAACTGGAAAAACAACTCCAAAATTGAACTTGGAAGAAACACAATTTTCTAAGGGCTAGAAGAATGACCTAGATGTGAACTTTTAACTTTCTGGGTCCCGCTTCAAACAACCTAGCAGCTGTTAGACCTCTCATTGGTGAGGCATGGTTATTATGTCCCTGTCAAAGAGAAAGAAGCATATCTCGAAACTCCCCAGATGGACGTTTTTATCAAGGTCTTTCACGCAAGTGAAAGAAATATCATTATCACTCTTCACAGGTGAGACAAATTTATTTTGGGTGATAGGAAGACTGTTTGTTTTGTTGTCCGTATCTCTGAGCCATTCTAAGTGCTTGTGCCATTAAGGAGGAGAATAACAATGTTTATAAATGAGGTCGCTTTTCGAAGGCGAACATTTTCGTGTTGGAAAAACGTGTAAAAGTTTTGAATAAAATATGTCTCTTTGGTACTCCAAAATTAGCAAAGATTAAGGATGGGGAACAGGATAACTCAGCCATTAGTTATTTTTCTACTTTACATGAAGCGACACACTTCCAAAACTGATATATTCCACTTCAGGGGAGAAAAACACAATTACCGTATTTTTCAGAGTATAAGACGCACCTTTTTCCCTCAAAAAAGAAGGTGAAAATATGGGTGCATCTTATACACCCAGATTATATAAAGCATTTTTGCCCTCCCCAAACCCCGCTCCCTTCACCAAAATGGCCGTGCAGAACCTTTAGGCAGCTTCCAGAGTGCTCCTGGGGGCTGGGGAGGGCAAAAATGAGTGGAAAATGGGTGTCAGGCCTGTTTCTTCGTTGACTCAGGAAAGACCACACTTAGACATTATTTTGAAATGTTAAGGCTCCTTTTACTAAGTTACGATAGCGTACAGACCAAGTAAAGCTGAGAATGAATAGTTTAGGCGCGAACAGAAAGTATTAAGCTTAAGCCCATCCCAATCCCCAAACCCCCCCTGTGCATTGTCCAATATGCAGCCATCTCCAACATCAGGTGGGCAGGTCTTCACCATCCTGGAATGCAGGTCCGTTAAACAGGAGATAACACGAAACATCAACATTGTCCACCAGCAGAACACACTCATCCCAAACCCCCCACCCTCCCCGTTTCCATGGCAGCGAAGCAGGAACTAGCGAGACTGACATCCGGACCTCCTCCAGGAACAGCGGGAAATCCAGGGCAGCAATAGGCATACGAGAGGCTACACCTGAAAGACAAGAAGGGAGAGACAAAACAACGGAGAGGGGAAGGAAAAAGAGTCAAGGTTTGTGTGGATACTTGGCATAAAACTGGCGTACCAGTTTAGGAGCTTTGAGATGCTCTTTATCCACCCATTCGTTGTGAGAAGGGGGAAAATCTTTCCACATGACCAGGAACTGAGTTTTATTTCTGCGGATTCTGGAGTCCAAAATGTCTCGCACCTCATAATGATGATGACCATCCACCAAGGTAGGTGTAGGAGTATCAGGCAATCTTTTGCGGAGATGGGAGGTACGAGCAGGTTTCAGTAAGTGAACATGGAATACAGGGTATAGTCGCCGATAGGTCTTGGGGAGATCCAAACGGACCGACACAGAGCTGATAATTTTGGTGATCGTGAAAGGTCCAACAAATTTGGGACCCAGCTTCTTGCATTTTTGGGGGCTATCCAAATTTTTGGTAGATACATAAACCTGATCACCAACTTTGTAGGAGGGAGGGACTGCTCGTTTCTTATCAGCGTACAGTTTGTGCGAGTCATGGGCATCGTTTAAAGTTTTCCGGAGAACCGGCCAAACAGAAGATAATCTAGAGGACCATTCAGATAAAGAGGGAACCGTCGGCGAGTCGTGAGGCAGTTCGGGTATGGGTACAAAGTCCTGTCCGTAGATGATTTTAAAGGGGGTCATATTCGTACTGGAGTGAACAGAGTTATTATACGCAACTTCGGCATGTATGAGAAGATCAGCCCAATCATCTTGTTGAAAATTAATAAAGCAGCGTAAGTACTGTTCGAGAACGGAATTAACCCTTTCACAAGATCCATTCGTCTGAGGGTGGTAGGCGGAGCTTAAGCTTTGGGCGGAGCCAATCAGTTTCAAAAACTCCTTCCAAAAATGGGAAGTAAATTGGGTTCCTCTATCGGAGATGATGCGTTGCGGGACGCCATGAAAACGATAGATATGGGAAACGAACAGTCGGGCCAGAGATTTGGAAGAAGGAATTTTAGTACAGGGGACAAAATGAACTTGTTTAGAAAAAAGATCGGTAACTACCCAGATAACGGTATAACCCTGACTGGGCGGAAGATCAACTATAAAGTCCATTGAAATTTCCTTCCAAGGCCTTTCCGGCGTAGCTACAGACTGGAGAAGACCCTGTGGCTTACCCGGCGCACGTTTTGAAGCCGCACATACAGGGCAACTGGCAATATACGATTCAACATCTTTCTTCATTGATGGCCACCAGAACTGTCTCTTGATAAGATGAATAGTTTTAACGAAACCGAAATGACCAGCTAAACGTGAGTCGTGTGCGCGTTGCAAGACAAAAGGACATAATGTAGCAGGAACATAGATCTTAGAACCAATCCAGGGAAGATCGTCTCTGGTAGTACAATCACCTGAATGAGTCGAATACCAATCATCAGTAAGTAATTCATCCTTAATACGAGCAATCAGGTCAGCAGGTGGAGTAGTTTGGACAGTAGTTTGGGCTATAGTAGATACTGGAGTAGCAGGTAAAGTGAGTGGCATTATCGGTTGTACTATGGTGAGCTTAGACACATCATATTGTGGCAATCTGGAAAGTGCATCAACCATGAAATTTTTGCCCCCAGGAATGTATTTGAGGTGGAAATTGAAACGATGGAAATAGTGAGCCCAACGAAGTTGCCTTGGGGACAATTTCCGAGAGGAGGTAAGAGCTTCCAAATTTTTATGGTCCGTCCATACCTCGAAAGGATGTGGGGCACCCTCAAGAAAATGTCGCCAAGTCATGAGAGCCCACCGAACAGCAAAAGCCTCCTTTTCCCAAATCGCCCAACCGCGTTCGGACGCAGTGAGTTTCCGAGAGGTGTAAGCACAGGGTTGTAATTGGCCATGTTGATTGAGTTGTAACAGGACTGCTCCTACCGCGACATCACTAGCATCCGCTTGAATCACAAATGGGGAATTCACATCGGGGTGTTTAAGAACAGGCTCAGCCGCAAACAACCGTTTAAGCTTTTCGAAAGCGGCCTGACATTCCATCGTCCATTTGAGAGGGGTTCCTGGATGAGGCTTGCCTTCTCCTTTTGTTTTCAGAAGGTTTGTAATGGGCAAGGCAATATCAGCGAATGACGGAATAAATTGGCGGTAAAAATTCGCAAATCCCAAAAAACTTTGCAATTGTTTACGGGTACGGGGAGGGGCCCACTCCGTCACTGCCCTGACTTTAGCAGGATCCATTTCAATTCCCTCAGAGGAGATACGGTAACCCAAATAGTCAATTCTTTCCTGGTGAAACTCACACTTAGAGAGTTTGGCATAAAGTTCAGCGGAACGCAACTTATTTAATACGGAGCGCACTGGGGAGGGCTGGTCAGCAGAGAGGTTGATGGGTTCCATCCCACTCATAGCCGGTTTGGCGCGCACAGTTGGCGTCCTAGGCTGTTTCCGGTCCAAGGAAGAAAGTGGGCGTGGAGGTGGTTTTGATCGGCATTTGTCTGCCCAGTGCCCCTCCTTCCCACAGCGATAACAGCTGCCTGAACGAGGCTGGGTTGTTCTCCCCTCCCCCTTTTGCATGCGTTTCTCCCTCGCAGGGGGGTGAGATTTGGGGGTATCTTCCTGTGTTTTTTTCTCCAAGCGGACTGGATCCTGCAAGTGGGCATGATCCAATTCGACATCCGAAGCTAGATCTATCCAGTCATTCAAAGTTTCGGGGCGAAATCTGTTCACACATGTTTGATAAATATCTTTATTCAGCCCTTCAACATAAATGTCCATTAGGGCCTGTTCACTATAACCAATCATAAACACTGATAGCTCCTGGAAAATCTGCGTGTAAGCCTGAATAGACATGTCCCCCTGCTGCAAACTTTTTAGTTTCATTTTTGCTTTCCTCTCAACACGGGGGTCTTCAAAACGCCTTCTAAGAGCATTCATGAAGCGATCGAAATCGCGCAGTGCCGGTGAGCGGCCATTTTTGCCCCTCCTCCCCAAGTACTCTATAAGCCTCCTAAAGGCTATGCATGCTCTTTCAACAAAAAAATGGGCCTGTTTTTGCAAAAAACAGGCTGTTTTTTGCTCATTTTGGGGGGGCAGCCCCCAGGAACAAACTACAAGATGCCTAAAGGTTATGCATGCTCTTTTTTTGATTTAGAAAATGGGCCCGTTTTGGCGAAAAACAGGCCGTTTTTGGGAGGTCTGCAGAGTGCAAAAAAAATTTTTTTTTAAATTTTCCCCTCAACTTCTTGGTGCGTCTTATATTCCGGTGCGTCTTATACTCCAAAAAATACAGTACCTGTTTTATGTTTATTTTTATTGAAGGCTCAAAGCAGGTTGTAGGACATGGATGGGAAGTAGCGGACTCAAGCTCAACCCGACCAAGACTGAGTGGCTGTGGTTTCCGGCTGCCCGATTCAACCAGCTCTCTCCAACGCTGGCCATAGGGGGCGAACATCTTGCCCCTGTGGATGGGGCGCGCAATTTGGGTGTCCTCCTGGATACCCGGCTGTCTATGGAAGAGCAAGTGACAGCCGTGGCCAGGAGGGCGTTTTACCAGGTTCGCCTGGTTCGCCAATTGCGCCCCCTATTGGATCGGGATGCCCTTCGCACAGTCACTCATGCCCTCGTGACATCCCGACTGGACTATTGTAACTCTCTCTACATGGGGCTCCCCTTGAGGTGCATCCGGAGGCTTCAGTTAGTTCAGAATGCAGCCGCGCGAGCAATTATGGGGACCACTAGGTTCACCCACGTTACACCGCTCTTGCGCGAGCTGCACTGGCTGCCTGTCGTCTTCCGGGTGCGCTTCAAGGTGCTAATTATCATCTTCAAGGCGCTCCATGGCTCGGGACCTAGCTATCTGCGGGATCGGATCCTGCCCCATACATCCTCACGGCCGATTCGCTCCCACAGAGAGGGACTTCTCCGGGTGCCGTCCACTAGACTTTGTCAGCGGGCGACGCCCAGGGGAAGGGCTCTCTCTGTGGCGGGCCCGACCCTCTGGAACGACCTTCCCCCCGATATCAGAACGACCACTGACCTCCGCTCCTTCCGTATGAAATTGAAGACCCATTTCTTTCGACTGGCCGGCCTTGGATAGTCTCTCTGTCTATAGATTTCAAATGTATTTTAATGGGTTTTTAATTATTTTTAGCATGGGATAATAGTGTTTAATTGTGTTTTAAAGTATGTATTTTTGTATTTATTGTTTATATTGTTTTTAGTTCCTCCTGTGCCCCGGGTCCCTGTGGGGAGAGGGAGCGGTTAATAAATTCGAATTTATTATTATTATTATTATTATGGGGAAAAAACACGTTTTCAAATCACAGGAAGACAGATTCCAGTAAGACAAAATTCCCTATTTGTAAGAGAATGTTGACTCTTAACCCTGTAACTCAGAGGTCTTCAAACTTGGCAAGTTTAACACTTTGTGGACTTCAACTCCCAGAATTCTCCAGCCAGCATCGCTTAAAGTGGTCAAGTTTGGGGACCTCTCCTGTAACCCAACTGAAAGGTGATAGACCTTCCTTTGTCGACTGTGTCCGAGAAGCAGCTAAATTGCCATGAATTTGGGATGCGACATTTCGGATTCTTGCACCGAATAGAAGGTTGGAGGTGATGGCCAATTCTATAATTTCATGATTGTGCAGGCAACACAGATCTAGAAAATGGCCCAAGGAGAAGATCTGAAACCCATCTCTAATTGAGCACAGTCATGATGGACTTATTTCAAATGATCTAAGTTCCACTGTAAGAGCATTGCCAAAAAGGCATTAATTGTCAACCTAATCTTGCGAAGCTTCTTCTCCAGTAATATGGAAATGAAAACTAGGCCGTACAAAACTTTTGCTAGACCAATTCTTGAATACAGCTCACCTGTCTGGAACCCGCACTGCATATCAGACATTAGTACAATCGAACAAGTCCAGAGATATTTCACGAGAAGAGTCCTCCACTCCTCTGCTCTCAACAGAATCCCTTATGCCACCAGGCTTGAAACTTTGGGTTTAAACTTAGAAGTTCCCCATCTTCAATCTGACCTAAGCGTAGTACATAAAATTATCCTGTCAATGGATATTTCAGCTTCAACCACAACAACACACGAGCCTACAAACTTAAAGTAAACTGCTCCAAACTTGATTGCAGAAAATACGACTTCAGCAACAGAGTGGTCAATGCCTGGAATGCTCTACCTCAGGGGTCTCCAACCTTTGCAACTTTAAGTCTGAAGGACTTCAGCAAAGCTGGCTGGAGAATTCTGGGAGCTGAAGTCCTTCAGACTTAAAGTTGCAAAGGTTGGAGACCCCTGCTCTACCTGACAATGTGGTTTCTTCCCCAAACCCTCAAAACTTTAACCTTAGACTATCTACTGTTGACCTCACCTCATTCCTCGGAGGTCTATAAGGGGTGTGCATAAACGCACCAGTGTGCCTATTGTCCCTCTTTGAATGTTCCCTTGTATTCGTGTTCATTTCATGTATGTGGCCTCCAATTTCTATTTCTACCTTTTTATTGAAAAGGGGGGAAAGCGCAAGGAAGGAACGGGTTTCAGTTTTAAGCAATTTTTTTTTAAGGAAATAATTTATGTTCTCGCTCATAAACATCAAACTTCTTACCTACCAACCTAATACAAATGGATTCCACCATCACAACAGATAAAGTGCAGAAATTAGTTGCAGGCATTCTCTGGGGAGATGATTCCTTGCTCCTTTAAAAACATTCTAATGCTCCTCTTCAGCTTTTCCTTTATCCTTCATCACTTGATGCTATTTACATACTGGAATGTGATATGTTTACCAAACAATTAGAATCAATCATCGCTTTAATTAAATACCAATTCGAGAACATTGCTTCCAGCTATGTGTGTGTAATTATCGCAATCAATAGAAGATGGCTTTGAACAAAGAAGACAAATATAGTTGGGTAGGAAAGGGGCCAATTTTACATCCAACACTCACTATTCTTCTTGTTTTGTTTTGCATCTCAAGGAGATTGTTTTAGTCACTCTGTAAAGCGCAGAGGAAGGAAATTAATAACAATTGTCTTGCAGAATGTCAAACGATGTTTCATTCTATGGCATACCATGAAAATTCCATTGTGAAGATCTGTTAGGTTGTATAGGCCCTGGAGACAAGCATTAAAACAGAATCAAAACAGAATATAATAAAAGATAGTTTAATAAGGAGAACCTCAGCTTCCACTGAGAACAAGATCCTTCTTTCACTTAGTTTTACTCCTTATATTATGCATGCATAAGCACACCAGCGTGCCTACCATCCCTGGGCTGCTGTCTCCATTTATTCATACCCATTTACTGTGTTCATATTTGTTTATACCAGGGGTGAAATCCAGCAGGTTCTGGAGAACCAGTAATGGACATTTTGATTAGTTCAGAGAACCGGCAAATGCCACCTATGACTGGCCCTAGAGTGGGGAGGGAATGGGGATTTTGCAGTATCCTTCCCCAGAAGTGGGGAGGGAATGGAGATTTTGCAGTATCCTTCCCCTGGAGTAGGGAGGGAGTGGGGATTTTGTAGTATCCTTCCCCTGGAGTGGAGAGGGAATGGAGATTTTGCAGTATCCTTCCCCTGGAGTAGGGAGGGAGTAGGGATTTTGTAGTATCCTTCCCCTGGAGTGAAGAGGGAATGGAGATTTTGCAGTATCCCCAGAAGTAGGGAGGGAATGGAGATTTTGCAGTATCCTTCCCCTGGAGTAGGGAGGGAGTGGGGATTTTGTAGTATCCTTCCCCCTGGAGTGGGGAGCGAATGGGGATTTTGCAGCATCCTTCCCTGCTATCGGTGTTTTTCTCTTCTTCTTTTCTTAATTTTCAAGATGGCCACTCTTTCTTCAAAGCCATTAAAATAATCCCAGCAAAGCTGTTGTTAAAGTAGACAATTTTTGTTCCCTGTTTAACCTTGAATACATCCCCGGCTTTGCTGGACCGAATGCTCCAATTGACAAAATAAGAGGCAAAATATATATATATATTTGAAGTCACGGTTCAATTACCGAGCTTTTTCCCAGAGCCAAATGTTAAGTGTCAAAACAACAGAGCTAACCAACTCTATGGTTGAAAGCCTCATAGGAGAAAAATGGAATCTATGACAAAGGTAGAAAATGATTCCAATTAAACGTGGAAATAACTCCTACCTGGCGGATGCCATTTCAATAGACTGTAACTTTATCCATCAAAATGAAAGTTGAGCAAAACAATCTATTTTGAGAGGGGAGGGGAAAAAAGAGAATTAACCAATTTTCACTGTTTGGAACTTTCATATATCAGTAATAGATACTATTTACCTCCCTCTGCTGTTGTAGCTTTTTAGGCTTTTGATAAAATACCCTGGATGTGGTTGCTGTGGTTACAGCAAAATTTCTGAATGGCTTTTGTTTTATCATAATTGCTGTATATTAATTTATAACGTGCCGAGCAGAGCCTTCCCCTTGTAGCATTCTAAGAGGCAAGGCTAAGGCGAGGTCTCCCGAAAACTCAGCAACAATATCCAAATATTTTATTTTCTCTGGAGAGAAGGGAAGGGTTTTTTTTTTGCTATTCAAGGTGTGTGTTTTGCACTTTGTTCTTTTTTTTTTTTTAAAGGAATGATGCTATCAGGGATTAATAAGAGAAGAAGATAGAGAAGGGACAAATCTCCAGGAGGAGCGACAGAGAAAAGGCGCTTATCTTTGGAGAAAGTAAACTGTTTGCTTGGAAAAGGAAATAAACCTTCTAAGATTAAGAAAATCTTCCCCGATGCAGAGTTGACTAGACCTCTGAGAATTGCATCCTCGTGTTCTTCCTCCATAGAAATATATATATATATAAACATAAAAACTAACACACATATCTAAAAAAAAAATTTACACAACGGAACTCATGGCTTCCTGTCTAGATGGTCTCTGGTGATGAGCCGAAAGGCAGGAAATGAAACACTATGTCTCCTCCCTTAATTGGGGCCTCTTAACAGGATGTTGTGAAAAAACTACATATATATATATGTGTGTGAAGCCAGTCACAGACCAAAGCCTGACGATGACAAGTGAGATCTTGTCAAAACGTTGCAATAATATTTCCATGCCTTATACACGGGAAAATACCCGAAGCAAGCAATGCCAGCATACCTACACCCGTGAAAATCTACATATATATATGCGATTAGAACTCAAAACATACTACCGAACTTACTGGGTTTGTTGCTATACGTAAGATGGTAGGAGATAAGCTTGCAACGGAATGGAAACAATTCCAAATTTACTTGTTTGGTTTATTCAATTTCTACACCACCCTCTTTACTTCAGGGATTCTGTCGCTGGGCAGTTCGATGGCTCCGTCTAAGTGACTTAGAAAGCTCAACCAAATAACTAGAGGTGGGATTCAGCCAGTTCAGACTGGTTCAGGTGAACCAAGTGTTAATTTTAATCTGGTTCACCAATCCGGTAGTTACAAGGATTGGCTGACCCCGCTCACCCCACCCTGTCCCTCCTAGGAGTTTCCACGTGGCCCGTTCATCATGCCAGGTAAGTGCAGGGCATGGCTGACTGTCAAGTACTCTAACGATGCGTGCTTCATAATAAGCCACCCGATATTATAATACAAAAAGCAGTGATTTATTAACAGCTTCATTAGGCATTCCTCATTAGGCATTTCTTGTTTGCAGCCATCTTTTTTGCTTTCTTTATCTGCTTCTGAACTTTGCCTGCATTACTGTCCTCCCTTCAGCCTTCATCATAAATCCCATGGCCAATGAGAGATGGTAGTTTAGACATACGCATTCACATGGTCACACCCACCCAGCAACCAGGCAGAGAACTGTTTGCTAAAAAAAATTCAATCCCACCTCTGCAAATAACTCTTGATTTGGATCTTGCTCCAGATGAAATGGTTCAAAACAGATTTGCAAAGGTAGGAACTGGATGGGAATTTCTCTGTGTCCTATTCTGTACTTCTGTGTTGGAAGCACTGAAGTGCTTCCATGGTAAAAGGATCAGCCGGTGACATCAGCATTGTCCAGGGGACGCCAAGTTAGGGGTCTCCTTTTATGTCCCTGCCAAGTCATCAACCAAAGTGGTACCTATCTATCTACTTGTGGTTGATTGTGTTCAAACTGTTGGGTCAATAGGAGCTGGAGCAAATAATGGGAGCTCACCCCATCCTGCAGCAGCAACTTAGTCTCAAACATGAGCCTGCCGGTCATCAGCCAAGCATCCTAACCTCATGAACTAGTTAGTGTCCTAACGTCCTAATTTCTATCTCATTTGTTGTTGTTAGTTGCAAAGTCATTTCTGAACCATCGCAACCCCATGGACAACATTCCTCCAGGCCTTCCTGTCCCCTACCATCCTCCGAAGTTCATTTAAGTTCACGTCAACTGCTTCAGTGACTCCATACAGCCACCTCATTCTCTGCCATCCCCTTCTTCTTCTGCCCTCCATCTTTCCCAGCATGAGGCTCTTCTCCAGGGAGTCCTTCCTTATCATTAGGTGGCCAGAGGATTTGAGTTCCCTCTTCAGGTTCTGGCCTTCTAAAGAGCAGTCAGGGTAGATCTCCTCTAGGACTGGCCGCTTGGATGGCCTTGCAGCCCAAGGGACTCTCAGGAGTCTTCTCCAGGACCAGAGTTCAAAGGCCTTGATTCTTTGGCGCTCAGCCTTTCTTTCTTTCTAAGAAAGGCTGATCGTCAAACTTTCTTCTATCTCAAAGGATTCCCTTACATCCTCCTAAGTGGCCAATTCCACTTTAATTATTTGGGACATTCTCTATTGACCAGTGGCGATCATGAAAGGATGGAGTGACCAGTCGAAATGCTTATCCGAATCCATGAATCCGCTAAAGAAGATCTTAAGATGAAGTCTAGGGCTAAGTAGACCAAAATGATTGACCTTTTAATTCCTTTAATTGAATACACCCGCCTTAATCATAATTGGAATTTGTCCGCCGTTAGTTAGCAACTATCCACTCGTTCAAATGCCAATCAACAAACGGCTTGCTAAGTGTGCCTATTCTCATGAAAGTTACCATTGAGGCATTAATAAATTCTTTAGTTTGTCAATTTCAACTCCCATGATTTCTCTAGACAAAAAGATTCAGAGGAGGAAGGAGGGGGAGCGGGAATCGCAGATCAAGGAAAATGCTCAACGGGAACATTTATCTGCCTATGAGTATCTTCAAAAATATTGTTCAATTGCCATTTTAATGTAAATGTATCTAATTCACATTCTGCAGACCAGAGCGCGAGTCAAAACAGAGTTGTCCTTTGGTATTTGCCTTTAACGGCGTGATTAGTTCTCGAGTCCAAAATATACCATCTGCAAAGCTGTGCATATTACAGGGAAGTTTGCACAATATTACAAAGGAGGAGTTTATAGTTTTAAAAAAGTTTTCTTGCAGAGAGAGAGAGAGAGAGAGAAGGGAAGAGGGACTGTGACTTGCATGCAAAAGGAGCGTAGAGAAAATGGACATGACCAAAGCCTTCACATTTTTGTCTAAACCTCACAGCACAAAAAAATAGTTTGCAACCTTTTTAAGGATTCTGTCCGGTGTATTACACTATTCTGCATTTATTTCCTAACACTGGTTACGGGACCAGAGTTGTAACACTGGTTCTGAACCCAGAGTTGCTAACAGATTCCATTTATTTCTGAGCTCCTTCTAGCAATAGCACTACAATAGCACTTAGACTTATATACCGCTTCACCGTGTTTTACGGCCCTCTCTAAGCAATTTACGGAGTCTCCATCTTCTTCCCCCAACAATCTGGGTCCTCATTTTACCAACCTCCAAAGGATGGAAGGTTGAGTCAACCTTGAGCTGGACAGAATCGAACTGCCAACAGCTTGCAGCCTGCAGTACCACATTCTAACCACTGTGCCAACGTGGTGCCCTCTAGCTATTCTGGCACGGGCTACCTGTGCATTGCATTCGGGGGGGTTTGGGCACACCCCTATGCATTCACACACATCAGAAGTGGATTGCTCCTTGTTCAGCCCAGATTGGGTGAACAGGTAGTGGTGGCAGCAGGAGGCTCCGCCCACTCGCCCGGACGCTTCTGCGCATGCACGCACGAACAAACAAGTAGTGAAAAATATAGAAAACCACCACTTATGCACAGGAATGCTTTAGGCACTCTGTCCAGAAAAGGTTAGCCATCACCTCTATTAGTCTATGGAGATTCTCTGCCCCCCAGGTCATGATTGTCCCAAAGAACTGAAGAAGCCTCCTGGGTGACGCGTGAAACATCATCAAGGAAACCCAAAAAAAGTCCAGTCGCTTCTTGAAAGAGCAATTTGGGGGATCTTGCATTGATCTTCTCAATATGATTCGACCATGGTTAGCAGTTCATTGGTGGGACAATTCTTCTGTAGATGCCAGAGCGCACCAAAAAGAGCCTCAGGGCACATAGAGGTGCAACCATCCCACCCCATCTGCCCTTCCTTGGAAGCATCTCTTCCCTTCTCTTGCGGCTTGACGTCGCACCTCTTGCACAGCCTCCAGAAAATGCGTTTGTGGGTTAAGGAGTTGCAGGCGGATGCTCGGGGAGTGACTTCATGCTCTTTGAAGCACCTTTGCGTCCCTAAAGCTAGAAAGAACAGACAGCCCTAGGAGACAGAATCCTGGAGATACAACAGCAGGTAGAAGGACAGCTTTGCCGAAATAATTCCAGTTTCAATTGTTTGTCGTTTCCCTCACCAAACGCCGAGCTAATTTTTCACGCCATGCAAATAACCCTCTGTGCTTTTCATCATCCTCCCTGAATGATTAGGACACATTTCCCCCCACCCCACCCAACTTCCCTTCTTTTCTTTTCATGATTTGTACAATTTCCCCTCTAGCCACAAGCTGATGGCTTCGGGGATCTCCACGGACCTAAGCCTTAATTCCACGTTTGAATTCCTCGCAAATGCACCGTTTGGAGAAGCCGAAATCTATTCTGAAATCCCCTAATTTTATTAGAAGAGGGGAAAGTGTTCTGGCCTGCTCCCTATTTGCCATGCTCCAGCTGGTTAGCTAGTCATCCATGTTCACAACCCATTTCTTTGCTCGGTCACACATATTGATAAATAACTTCACCCTCCCCACCCTCCTACTTTCCCCGTGTTTGCAAGAATGTCTGGGCAACGGTTCTTCTCCCCATGAATGCCTCTGTGGTAAGCTGCATGCTAACGGAAAATTTGCATTGCTAATGTTGCTTTCCATGTGTCAGAAGGCTTCTCCCCCCATTGGCTTCTCCAAGTAACCATTTTCCTCTTTGAAGATTAGAACAACATGATGCCAAGCATAGCAAAGAAAGAGATGAGAGAAAGCCAATACAATTCCCTCCCTCCCTCCTTCCTTCTTTCTCTTTTTCTTGCTTTTCCTCCTTTCTCTAATCTCTTGCACTTGCTCTCTCTCGCTCTTTCTTTCTCTCTCTCTCTCTCTCTCTTTCTTTCTCTCTGTCCCTTTCTATTTCTATTTCCTTTTTTCTTTCTGTCTTTTTTCTTTCTTTCTTTCTCTCTTTCTCTCTCATGTTTCTCTCTCTTTCTCTTTCTTTCTCTGAGTGTCTCCCTTTTCTCTCCCTCTTTCTCTGTTTCTTTCTTTCTCTCTCCTTTCCTTTCTGTCTGTTTCTTTCTCTCTGTCAACTTGCAATTTGATTTAATTAGGGCATTGTTGCAACCCTGACACTCTTTCTTTCTTTCTTTCTCTTTCTTTCTTTCTCTCTCCTTTCCTTTCTGTCTGTCTCTTTCTCTCTGTCAACTTGCAATTTGATTTAATTAGGGCATTGTTGCAACCCTGACACTCTTTCTTTCTTTCTTTCTTTCTTTCTTTCTTTCTTTCTTTCTTTCTTTCTTTCTCTCTCCTTTCCTTTCTGTCTGTCTCTTTTTCTCTATCAACTTGCAATTTGATTTAATTAGGGCATTGTTGCACCCCTGACACTCTTTCTTTCTTTCTTTCTTTCTTTCTTTCTTTCTTTCTTTCTTTCTTTCTTTCTTTCTTTCTTTCTCTCTCCTTTCCTTTCTGTCTGTCTCTTTCTCTCTGTCAACTTGCAATTTGATTTAATTAGGGCATTGTTGCAACCCTGCCACTTTCTTTCTTTCTTTCTTTCTTTCTTTCTTTCTTTCTTTCTTTCTTTCTTTCTTTCTTTCTTTTGTTCTTTCTTTCTTTCTTTCTCTTTCTTTCTTTCTCTCCCTTTCTCATGTTCTTGCTCTTTCTTTCTCTGTGCATCTCTCTTTCTCTCTCTCCCTTTTTTCTCTTTCTCTCTCTTTTTCTCTTTCTTCATTCTTTCTCTCTCTCTCTTCATTACTCGATTTCCTTCTCTCTTTCTCCTTCTTTCCTTCTTTCTCCTTTCTTTCTGTTTATCTCCCTCCCTCTCTCTCTGCCTTTCTCATTGTCTCTCTCTCCTCCCATACTGTCCACAGTCGCCTTGCGCTGCTTTCGTTTCATGCCGTGTTTGTGACAAAGGCAGCAGAAGTTACTGATGCAAAGCAGAAAATTCAATCGCTAACCTGCCTACAGTGAAGCAAAATGTTCAGCTACCTATTGCATTGTCTGGGTGTCGCCCTTTTGTCAAAACCATGACAGCAGCTTCAGCCCATCACGATCCTTTGGTACAATGGGGGTGATGTCATCATGCACCCACAGAAGGGGAAGAGCAGAGTGCACTCTCAATATCTACCTCCCACCTTTGATCCCTCTAGCGATGACCTTTTCCCATTCAGTGTTGTTTCCAAGGAAATCTGTTTGCAGTTATAAGAAGCATTCTGAATCTTAGCTTGGGACCTTTCTGGCCAAATTGTCCTATGCATCCATTTAAAGAATATGAAGAACAGTTAAAGGAACTGGGCATTGCTTGTCTAGTGAAGAGAAGGATCAGGGGAGACATGATAGCAGCCTTCCAATAATTGAGAGGCTGCCATAGACAGGAGGGAGTCAAGCTATTTTTCAAAGCACCTGAAGACCAGACAAGGAATAATGGATGTTAACTGATCAAGGAGAGATTCAACCTAGAAATAAGGAGGAATTTTCTGATAGTGAGAACAATCAACCCATGGAACAGAAGTTGCCTTCAGAAGTTGTGGGAGCTTCATCACTGGAGGCTTTCAAGAAGAGATTGGATTGTCATTTGTCCGAAATGGTGTAGGGTAGACGGTTGGGCAAGATGACCTACAAGGTCCCTTCCAACTCTGTTAATCTGTTAATCGAATGGCAAGTTCCCATTCATTCAGTTTTATTGAATCTATCAGTTCTAGGCTGCAGATTCTGCATGGCTAGTAACCGAAGTAGAATGTTCTATCTAATGGTTATCTAAGTTTCCCCAACTAAGAGTAGACTAGAATATTGTAAACCCTTTGTTCCACTTTGGGACACTGGGAAGGAGGGAGGGAGGGGGAATCTTAAAATAACCCAATGAGCCTCACTGGCTGAGGGGGGGGGGCTGATCACCACAATGCCAGTTAAGACTTAACCACTATATCACACAAGCTCTCACACTTAGAATGCAATTTGTTGAATCAAACCGAGTTGCGGATGAAAAATTAAAGTATCACGCATGCTGTCCCACCAGGGTTTGTAACCATTTTCTGTGACTCTCTGCCTTTTTTATTTATTTATTTTTTTTTTTTTAATAAACACTATAACAAAAATAACATATACAATACAATATTTCACCCAGTGCTATACAATGGAAAGGAAAGTTTGGTTCTTCAAAAATAGGTATCTTCAAATATCTTTAAGTTCTCCAAAATCCGCGTTCTCTGGGTACAGGTGTCGAAGCATCCAAGGTCCCAAGTGCATAGTCCACAAATGGCTTCCAAGTCTTCCAAAAAACATCCTTTTTATAAACACCCTCTCTAAATTTAATATCACATGTCATTTTATCATTTAAGGCTAATTTCCACATTTCACAATACCACTCTTCTGTTTTAATATTCGTCTCCATTTTCCAATATCTTGCTATTATAATTCTGCCCATTATAATCATAATTCTAATCAATTCTTTCTCATAGTTTGTTAATTCTAATTCCTTAATTATCAATAATAATATAGTTTCTAATCTCAATGTTATTCTTTTCTTCTGTCTTTCTTCTGACTCTGCCTTTTTAAAAATAAAATACACCTACTCTCATGAAAGTTGACACTTTCAGTTTAGCCTTAAGAGAGCCAGACACTCAAGGTAAAATCAGAGATGGGTGGTTGATTGGATGGGTAAGTGAGTAACTGGATGGATAGATAGATGGATGGATGGTGGAGTGGAGGTGCATGGATGGATGGATGTGTGGGTGGATGCATGGATAGATATAAATGGATGGGTGATTGGATAGATGATTGAATGTGTGAGTGGGTGGATGGGTGATAGGTGGGTGAGTGGATGGATGTGTGGGCTGGCTGATGGGATGGCTGATTGGATAGGTAGGTGAGTAGGTGGATGGAGGGATGGTGAATGGAGGGAGGGAGGTATGAATGTGTGGATGGGTTCATGGATGCATAGATGGATAATTGGATGGATGATTGGGTAGTGGATGATTGGGTGGGTGGGTGGGTGATTGGGTTGGGTGGGTAGATAGATGGATGGATAGTTGGAGAGATGATTGGCTGGATGATTGGGTGGGTGGGTAGATAGATGGATGGATAGTTGGAGAGATGATTGGCTGGATGATTGGGTGGGTGGGTGAGTAAGTAGATGGATGGATAGTTGGATGGATGACTGGATGGATAATTGGATGGTGGATGGGTGGGTTGGGTGCATGAATGGACAGATGGAAGAATTCATCTAAAACTGCAAATCTCCTTACAAATGGGAAGGAGAGAGCTTGAAATAAAAAGAATTCAGAAGTGGGAGAAAGACCAATTAACAGATTTGTACTTCCAGATAGGGCACAGTGTGCTTCCTGCTCTTAGAACTCGGGGTCAAATCAACATATTCAACCAGGTTTCTTGGTCTTTTCCCTTTTTCTGCCCTGTTTTTCTTTACCAGATGCATGGAAGGGCAGCATAACCCAGCTCTGGTATTGCAAGGAGCAAGTGTTGCCTGTTCAGAATACATGGGCTCACTCCTTCCTACATGGCGCAAGCGACTTGAGATTCTTTTTCATTGACGTGTTCCTTTGTACGCAACAGACTAAATGCTGGCCCCTACGAATCTGACAGTTCTGAGCCTCCCTAGCTGCAAGCAGCTGTTGGGCTCTCATGTTAGGCTCTGCTGGGTGATTGATGGCCCCCCCTCCCCATCCTGCAATCTCTGGCAGCCATCAAGAGGACCAAGAGGCTGATTATGCCACCGCTGGGCTGCCCGATAAGACTGTCGGAAGTGTTCAAGTTGGTGAGCTGTAACTCAAGCAGCCCTTCCAGAGTGCAGGATGACTGTCCCTTAGGCACCGGGGTGAAGGGGCTATGAATGGTGTGAGCACGCTGGAATTGGAGTAAAGCTATGGACTGTGACCAGTTGACAGAGAGGTCAATGAGGATTATGACAAGAGCCAGAGGCTCATAGGAGATGATCACTGCTGAGCATCTGAATCGCCACCCCCACCCCCTCTCTCTGCAACAGGACGGGGAGTTGATAGTCCTCTGCATCTTGGAAATGCCTCGAAATTTCATTCTCAGAGCCAGCCTGACTTTCTCAATTGCCTTCCCGCCTAGGAGCCTCATCCTGACATTTCATGCCTTGTGTGATTTTTTTTTTTATAAAAGCAGAGAACATCAATTGGGTCTTTACTGCCAATTTTCTGCCTCTTTTTTTCCAGCGGCGCCAAAGGAGCATCGCGGAAACAAAGAAGCAGAGCCAGTGAAGTAAAACGAGGGGTAAGGTCTGCCCTGCGGACGTTGTTGAAAAGAGGGAGGGATCGGGGAAGGGATCGAGCGCCTGCCCTCCGATGTTTCGTGGGGCCATCCGATAAGGTAGTGAAGTACCGTATTTATGGAGTATAAGACGCACCCTTTCCCCCCCCCCCAAAAGAAGGCAAAAATCTGGCTGCGTCTTATACACTGAATAAAGCATTTTTGGCCTCCCGAAACCCGCCCCCATTGCAAAAATGGATATGCGAAGGGTTTGGGAGGCCTGCAAAGTGGAGGGGAGGGCTGGGGAGGGCAAAAATGAGTGACAAATGTACCGGGTTTTGCTCATTTTTGCCCCACCCCTACACCACCTCACAGAAACACTCTATAAGCCTCCCAAAGTCTATGCACAGCTTGTTTTTTTTTTGCAAAAAATGAGCCAGTTTTTGTGAAAAACGGGGTCTTCTTTGCCCATTTTTGGCCCCTTCTCCAGCCCCCAGAAGCATTTTTCAGGCTTCTCAAACTCTCTGCATGCCTTGTTTTTCACAAAAAAATGAGGCATGGGGAGGGTCTGGGAGGCTTGCAGAGTGCAAAAACTTTTTTTTAATTTACCTCTTCAAAATCTTGAAGCGTCTTATACTGCAGTGCTTCTTATAGTCTGAAATATACGGTACCTCGCCACAGGGGAGAAATGGGACATTTGGGGGATGATTGCACACCGTGGGTTACAATACAATACAATACAATAGCATAGTAGGTTCTCCAAGGGGAGCAGAGAAAGTGACTTAACACACGGGCTTTCATAAACTGCGATGCATCAGAATAGTGAAGAACCTATCATGGGCCTTGAACTCCCCTGATTCTCCGATGGAGCAACTTTGAAGTCATGACAGGGATTTTTAAGTTTTGGTGAGTCTTTGTTTATTTTGCAAACTTCATAGTGGTCTAAGTGATTTATGATGCTGCAGAAAACCAAGCAGTGACCAATACACAGAGAAAAGTAATGTCAAAATAATCACCATCGGGCATTCTAACCTAGGTTTCCTGATATAGTAAAAAGCACACGCTTAGTCCCCAAAACCCCTCTTTTTATTTCAAAAGCTGTGAATTATGTTCATTCACAGCCCCATAATGAGCCCCAAATAGTTGGAAAGAGTCCTAGAGTAGTCTTTCAAAGTCCTTCATAAGCACCCATCTTTATCTTCCTTGAAACGCTGCCAAAGACTTAATGGGCAATTAGCTTGGCAAAGGCCCCACGGAGCAAAGAGTCAAAACGGAGCTTCAGAAGGTCAACCGACCAGCATGAACCAAGTTGCTTCCTGCAAAGGCTCATGTGCCTTTGCTCCTCCTTTATGTCCTATGGGAGGGGCCAATCACCTCTAAGCCTTACTCCTGAGTCGTCCCTTCTGTCTTAACTGCTCTTGCCTTCTGGCAGCTCTGCGCATGCGCGCACTGGGAACAGGGGGAGCCTCTTCCTCTGCCTCACAATGTCTGACTTTGGAGGCTCCAGAGGGAGCACATAACTCCCAGATGGCCCTGGCCCCATCTCTGCCTCTGATGTAGAGCCCTCGTCTGAGCCTTCTCCAGACGCCAGGACTGGCCCATGTTCCTCCCCAACCTTCACACTGTCTGACTCAGCTGCCAGCTTCGCAGACCGCCAGTGGGCCACAACACTCCCTTCAGTAAATTTCCATACTGAAATATACCAATATTTTTTATGGCGTGGAGTTAAATGTTGCTACCCAAAATGGCTCCCTGTTTTCCTTCTTTGCAGACATAATTGGCCTTCCTACTACAAAGTTAACAAAGGGGGTTATGCGTTTCTGCAAATCAAGCTTTGATTCCTATAAAACTGTCATTCACTTCGTCTGAGGATAATATTTGGAAGACGATGGACACCTTGGGAAGGGAAATGTTTGGAAATAAAGAAAGTCGAGAACTAGGAATAAATCTTCTTAAGAATATTGCTTTGCTGCTCTAAATTCCCAAGAATCTTGGTATTAATGTTACTCAGTAGAAACCCAACCCTTTCTCATTCAAATTGGATCTATGCTGCTTATTTCTGAATTGTAAATATGCTAGGAATATTTCTGAGACTGATTCCTTCTCTAGGTGAATAGACAATATTCCTTGTCTTGGGAATAGACATTGTAGAAAAATCTATTCAGGTCACCTGAACTATCTTACTTACTTCTTTCCTATTCCAATTCCTTCTTTTTTCCTTCTTCCACTCACTCCTTACTTTTTTCTTCCTTTCTATTTTATTTCATTTCCTTCCTTCTTCCATTCCCTTTCTCCCTATTCTGTTTCCTTCCTTCTTCCTTCCTTCTTCCATTCCTTTCTTCCTTCCTATTTCATTTCCTTCCTTCTTCCATTTCTTTCCTCCCTATTCTGCTTCCTTCCTTCTTCCATTTCTTCATTCCTTCCTATTTCATTTCCTTCCTTCTTCCATTTCTTTCTTCCCTATTCTGCTTCCTTCCTTCTTCCATTTCTTCATTCCTTCCTATTTCATTTTCTTCCTTCTTCCATTTCCTCCCTTGCTATTCTGTTTCCTTCCTTCCTCCCACCTCACCTTCCTATTTCATTTTCTTCCTTGTTATTCTATTTCCTTCCCCCCTTCCCTTTCTTCCTCTTTCCTTCTTTCTCCCCCCCCCCCTCCTCTTCTCAGTTATACGACAGCTCTAAATACAGGCTTCTGTTCTCTTTATTTTTAAATGAGAACCACAACCAATCACCATGTGCCCTTAGGTCACTACTTATATTCCAGCCCATGAATAAGGAACCAGTATGACTCCACTCTAAAAAATATACCCCTCCAGTTAAGCAAAGCATTGCTTCATTTTTCTCCCTGTTTTTTACTATTCAACTTGAAGTTTAATTTTGAAAATCAATTTTGAAAGGTCTGGCTCATTCATTTGAGCTCCTCGCGCAACCTTTGGCTTTGTTGAGATTTCCTTTTCAATATTAATGCTCAGGTGAGCATAAAGGTCTTTGTTCATATCCCAACCACTCCCCCATTCTTTCTCCCATTATTCTCCGGCTGCGATATATTTTGAGCAATTGCAGGCTTACATCACCCCAGAAAGCCTCTTTACTTTCTGCCTCCTGAAAACAAAGCAGCCCTACAATTGTCCTCTATCTAGAGATCAGTTATAAACAATTTGCTGCACAGGAAGCCAAATGGAATTCTGCCACCCAGGTGCATCTAGCAACATTCGAACATACAGTCTGGGGCATGGTGGCAATGATGGACCATTATACAATACAATACAATAGCAGAGTTGGAAGGGACCTTGGAGGTCACCTAGTCCAACTCCCTGCCTAGGCAGGAAGCCCTATACCGTTTCAGACAAATGGCTATCCAACATCTTCTTAAAGACTTCCAGGGTTGGGGCATTCACAACTTCTGGAGGCAACTTTTGTTCCACTGGTTAATTGTCCTAACTGTCAGGAAATTTCTCCTCAGTTCTAAGTTGCTTCTATCCTTGATTAGTTTCCACCCATTGCTTCTTGTTCTGCCCTCAGGTGCTTTGGAGAATAGCTTGACTCCCTCTTCTTCGTGGCAACCCCTGAGATATTGGAAGACAGCTATCATGTCTCCCCTGGTCCTTCTTTTCATTAAACTAGACATACCCAGTTCCTGCAACCGTTCTTCATATGTTTTAGCCTCCAGTCCCCTAATCATCTTGGTTGCTCTTCTCTGCATTCTTTCTAGAGTCTCCACCTCTTTTCTACATCGTGGCGACCAAAACTGTGGCCTTACCAAGGCATTATAAAGTGGTATTAACCCTTCAGGTGATCTTGATTCCATCCCTCTGTTGATGCAGCCTAGAACCGTGTTGGCTTTTTTGGCAGCTGCTGCCCTCGGCTGACTCCTATTTAAATGGCTGTCCACTAGGACTCCAAGATCCCTCTCACAGTTGCTACTATTGAGCAAGGTACCACCTATCCTGTACCTGTGCATTTCCTTTTTGTTGCCTAAATGTAGAACCATTATGTTATGCTACAGAATATGGCCCGAATACTGAGTGTTGTAAGGCAAAACACCCAGACACAAACTAAGCAATTTGATGTACAGTGAGGGCATGCGCAGATCTGTACATGGGAGACACAAAGCTGTCAGAATATTCATGACTGGCAGAGACATGGTAACAAGGTCAGCCAATGAATAGGGCTCAGCAACAAGATCAGCCAATGAGGGCTGTTTGGAAACTGAAAGAGCTTTGGAGCCAGGGCGTGGCTTCGCCCTGCAGCTCTGAGTGCTGTGCTGAGAACTGATACTGAAACTACTCTGCTCCAAACTCTGAACTGAAACAATCTCTCCTCTCAACCACGTTAGAACAATCTGCTGTTGGTATTGTATATTTATTCATGTGTTATTATGTATATAAAAAAGTTAATGAATCCTGCTGAATTAGTTATCTGTGAGTGCTTTCTGGATGTGATTGCTGCTGTAAACTCTGACAAAAACAACCACTTTCTTGCCTTTTCATTGAATGTTGAGACTCTGAAAAGAACGTAGAGAAAAGTAACAGCGATGATTAAAGGACCAAAGGCCAAAACATATCAAGAAGGTTTCCAGGAATTAGGTATGTCTAGTTTAATGAAAAAGAAGGACTAGGGGTGACATGAGAGCAGACTTCCAGTATTTGAGGGGCTGCCACAAAGAAAAACGGGCTCAACCTATTTTCCAAAGCACCAGAAGGCAAGGCAAGAGACAATGGATGGAAATGAAGCAAGGAGAGACTTCCTAACAATTAACCGATGGAATAGTTTGTCTTCAGAAGTTGTGGGTGCTTCATCACTGGAGGTTTTTAAGAAGAGACTGGGCAGCCATTTTTCTGAAATGGCATAGGGTTTTCTGCCTGCACAAGAGGCTAGACTAACAGTATTTAACAGAGTTGGAAGGCACCTTATAGGTCATCTAGTCCAACCCCCCGCTCAAGCAGAGACCCTACACCACTTTTAACAAATGGCAGTCCAATCTCTTCTTGAAAGTCAACTTCTTCCCAAAGTCAACTTCTGTTCCATGGGTTGATTGTTCTCACTGTCAGAAAGTTCCTCCTTGTTTCTAGATTGAATCTCTCCTTGGTCAGTTTCCATCCATTATTCCTTGTCTGACCTTCAGGTGCTTTGGAAAACAGCTTGACTCCCCCTCCTCTCTTGGGCAGCTTCTCAAATATTGGAAGACTGCTCTCATGTCTCCCCTGGTCCTTCTCTTCCCTAGACCATCCATGCCCAGTGCCTGCAACTGTTCTTTGTAAGTTTTAGCCTCCAGTCCCCTAATCATCTTGGTTGCTCTTCTCTGCACTCCTTCTAGAGTCTCAACATCTTTTTTTATGGTGGGGTGACCAAAACTGAATGCAGTACTCTAGGTGTGGTCTTACTGAGGCTTTATAGAGTGGTATTAGTATCTCACTTGATTTTGATTGTATCCCTCTGTTAATGCAATTTAGGATTATGTTGGCTTTTTTGGCTGCTACCACACACTGGTGGCTCCTATTTACCTGGTTGTCCTCTTAGACTCCAAGATCCCTCTCCCAGGCACTGCTCTTAAGCCTGGTTTCACTCAGTCTATATGTGTCCTTTTGGTTTTTCATTTTTACATAGTGCAAAGTACAATGAACAGGATACGAACCTTCAGCTCAATATCAGACTGACCTTCTGTACTTCAGTGCTTGCTTATTAAATTAAATGCATTGCTTCTTTGGAAGTATTTCTCCCATTCTTTATCCGGAGTGTGTGTGGGGGGGGATACAGAAAAGCAATTAACAAGCAAGAGCAAATTTAAAAAAAAACATGCATTGCAGCTGAAATATCGGGAAGGTCAACGATCTAATTAAAAAGTGTACATAATACACGGCAACCTCTTTTAAATGCAAGCATGAAGTAACCACAAAGAGATGATCTCAAGGGATGGAGTTTCAGAACTAGGGCCTGGCACAAAAAAAGGGTCTCTCGTATATTGCCACCTGTGGCACATCTTGGAGGCATAACAAAAGCCCTGGTGAACATCAGCGTTAGTCATAGTGTTTGTGTCAACTCACAAAAACATCACCATGACTCTTTATCGAGTTGACATAGAGAAATGAGAATTCCAGGCATTTTTGTGTTCAGAGGGAAATTCCAGGCTGGCCTGTAATGGCGCATGGATAGATTCAATTACGCTGCTAATTGGCTAATGTGATTTATTACCAGGCATGGGGGAATGGGGAGGGCTAAAGTGCAGACACCATTAAATGATTTGCAGTTTTAGCTGTTTAGATGTTAATCCCAATAAATGATTGGATTTCTTTTGAACTTTGTCTCGAGGCTCGTAAATTTGTTAGTTTTTCTTCTGGGATCTTCACAGACAGCTAAAATTCTCAAAAAGAAAATACAGAGGAAGGAAGACATATGGTTAAGGAGAATAGAATAGAACAGAACAGAACAGAACAGAACAGAACAGAATAGAATAGAATAGAATAGAATAGAATAGAATAATAAAGAAGATCTGTACATGGGTTGGAAAGCCATCAGGAAGTATTGCAACTCTAGGCTAGATTGCAAAAGCATTGGATGGTGTAAAAAGCAAACTACAGGACAGCATCATGCTTCACTGGAGGGCATCTTTGATCATGGGTCATGAGTTGATTGGATCTTCTGTCCATCAAAGGGCATAAAAAACAGGAAAACAATGTCTAGATACACTCGGATGCTCTTCAAAAAATATAGTGAACATGTTGTACAGGAAGGGCATTTCAAAGCTCAGACTTGCGCTCCCTAATACAGAGTCCTTTCCAATATTTGATCCAAACATAAGTACTCATAAATATTAGTACTCATAGAAGTTTTGAAGAACTAAAATAAGTTGGAAAGGACCTTGGAGGTCTTCTACTCCAAACCCCTGCTTAGGCAGGAAACCCTACACTATGTCAGACAAATGGTTGTCCAAAATCTTCTTTAAAACTTCCAGTGTTGGAGCATTCACAACTTCTGGAGGCAAGTTGTTCCACTGGTTAATTGTTCTAACTATCAGGTAATTTCTCATTAGTTCTAGCTTGCTTCTCTCCTTGATTAGTTTCCACCCATTGCTTCTTGCTCAGGTGCTTTGGATATTTAGTTTGATTCCCTCTTCTTTGTGGCAGCCCCTGAGATATCGGAATACTGCTATCATGTCACCCCTAGTCCTTCTTTTCATCAAACTAAACATACCAAATTCCTGCAATTATTCTTTATATGTTTTAGTCTCCAGGCCTTTAATCATCTTTGTTGCTCTTCTCGGCCCTCTTTCTAGAGTCTCAACATCTTTTTTTTTTCCATCCAAACCTTAACCGACAGGACACCATGGTGAACATTATGACACGGAAAATGAAGAGGTCTTCAGAAAACTGGTTGGCTTGCAAAGATCTCATTAGTTCGGAGAGAGACAGGGTTTCGAAGGAAGGCTGTCTCCTTCCAAAGCACGCTACTGCCCAAATTTTCCAAGATCAACTAAGCTGAAAAGGATCCAGAATAGCAGAAGACCCTGTGGCCAAGAAGACCTCCCCACCACCTAATTAAGAAACTTAGTTACTTCTCTAACCCTAACCCTAACTCACCACTGATGGTTACCAAGGAGTGAGGTTCAGCCCAACAGAACATTAACTTATTTTTAGGTATTTAGAAATAAGTCCTATTTCCATGGCTTTTTGGAAGTCAGTTACTCTTCCGATTCAATAAAGTATATCTGGCGCGCTTGAGTTACTTTTGCCTGGGGGCATAGGTTTTCTTTAACCCAAAAAAATAGCCATGGTATCTCTGCTCATTTATGATCATTCCAAAGCTTCGATGTTGCATCTACATCATCGTTTCCAAAGCCCGTGCAGAGCCATCTGACATCATTTTTGTTTAAGTTTTATTGGCTTTTTAAAAATATATACATCAATATCAATAAATGAACAGCGTGGCCTCTGGGTATAATTTATTTTTATACAAACAGCAATAATAATGGCTGTTGCATTAATCAAACTTATATAATCCTGCAGCCACCTGAAATCTTCACCACTCTTCATTCATTGATGTTCTCCTACAGTGTGATTCTACACTCTTGGGAGAAGAATGCCCTGGTGCTTCAAAGCATGAGAAACGAAGATGATTAGGGGGACTGGAGGTTAAAACATACAAAGAATGCTTTCAGGAATTGGGTATGTCTAGTTTAATGAAAAGAAGGACTAGGGATGACATGATAGCAGTCTTCCAATATTTGAGGGGCTGCCACAAAGATGAGGGAGTCAACTTTTTTTTCCAAAGCACCAGAAGGCAGGAGAAGAAGCAATGATGGGAAACTAATCAAGGAGAAGACCAACCTAGAACTAAGGAAAAATTTCCTAATGGAGAGAACAATTATCCAATGAAATACCTCACCTTCAAAAATTGTGAGTGCCTGACAGTGAGAACAATTCCTAGGTGAAACAGCTAGCCTTCAGAAATCATAGGTCACTTGAACATTGGGCACTATCTAATAAAATGAAATTCAATTGTGAAAAAAGTAAGGTCCTACATATAGGGAAGAAAAACCAAATGCACAGGTACAGTATAGGTGGTACCTTGCTCAATAGTAGCAACTGTGAGAGGGATCTAGGAATCCTAGTGGACAACCATTTAAATATGAGCCAGCAGTGTGCAGCAGCTGCCAAAAAAGCCAACACAGTTCTAGGCTGCATAAACAGAGGGATAGAATCTAGATCACGTGAAGTGTTAATGCCACTGTATAGTGCCTTGGTAAGGCCACACTTGGAATACTGCATACAGTTTTGGTCGCCACGATGTAGAAAAGACATGGAGACTCTGGAAAGAGTGCAGAGAAGAGCAACCAAGATGATTAGGGGACTGGAGACTAAGACATATGAAGAACGGCTGCAGGAGCTGGGTATGTCTAGCTTGATGAAGAGAAGGACCAGGGGAGACATGATAGCAGTGTTCCGATATCTCAGAGGGTGCCACAAAGAAGAGGGAGTCAAACTATTCTCCAAGGCACCTGGGGGCAGGACAAGAAGCAATGGGTGGAAACTAATCAAGGAGAGAAGCAACTTAGAACTAAGGAGAAATTTCCTGACAGTAAGAACAATTAACCTCTGGAACAGCTTGCCTCCAGAAGTTGTGAATGCCCCAACCCTGGAAGTCTTTAAAAAGATGTTAGATAGCCATTTGTCTGAAATGGTATAAGGTTCCTGCCCACGCAGGGGGTTGGACTAGAAGACCTACAAGGTCCCTTCCAACTCTGCTATTGTATTGTATTGTATAGGTGCTACATCACTGGAGGTTCTTAAGAAGAGATTGGACTACCACTTGTATGAAATGGTAGAGGGTCTCCTCACTGAGTAGTGGACTGGACTAAAAGATCTCCAAGGTCCCTTCCAACTCTGTTATTCTGTTCTGTTGTTCTGTTAAAATGGCTTAATAGAGTCTACTCATCTCCAGTGTACAAAACACATTCTTGTTATATTCTTATTCCTAGCATCATTGTGGAGGATGTGTTTGTCTGACTGAACGAATGTTAAGGATCCTTAGGGGTCCTTAAACTCCATGCGGGGCCCATGTAGCCTTACATCTACAATGTCATGGAATAACAGCTGTGAAGAACCAATGATGGCGCCGTGTGGTTTTTCTCCACCTAGAGTAACACATGTCGTCACATAGGTGAATTTTATAGCCTGTGCTTTCCTTTTGAAAATGGAAGCTTAGAAAATGATAGAAGTAGACTTGTTTATTCACCACGAGACAGAAGGAGGTCTAATGATAGAGGAACAAGCTGCTGTGTCTATCAAAATATTGGCTTTCCAGCCAACCATCTGGTGTTGGTAGAAACAACCTGAGTAAGCTTCTCAGCTGGAACATTTCAAAAATGAATGGCCATCATTGAAATCTAGCATCTTCGCCATCATGTTAGCAATAATGTAGCTGATTTACCAGATGTCACACAAGTCTCTGGCACAGCAACGGGCTCCTGTTTTTACAAAGAGTTCTGTGTTATGTTATAATGATAGTCTGATTAATATCGCTGCAACATAACTATTAAGCACCAGAGTCGTTTCTTTTTGTTGGCCTTCAAGGGAAGTGATGGACGCATATTGGACGCCATAACTTTGCTTGATCCATTCCTACCCATTTTTCAAGCGGACGTAAATTAAAACATATGAATGCTGGGCTGCTCCTTCCACTTCGGTCGCTCGTTACTTTTCCAAATAATTTAGCATGCTGGAGAGTCATCAGCATTTCTTTTAAAAAGGGTGTTATTTGTTTAAATAACAGGAGGTAGTCTGATAGTAGATAAATTTGTGCAATTACAATTATTGTGCATGTGTGCAGAACCGAAAATCAAGATGGCGGCCCTGTAGGAGAACCGGTTCGGGGGCATGGCTGACCTGAGTCGCTGCCAGTTCCAGCAGCCCAGGCTGCCAAATCACTACTGGTTTAGCCAAACCAGTCCAAACCGGTAGGAACCCACCTCTGGTCAATCTGTCTGCCTGCCTGTCTGTCTGTCTGTCTCTTTCTGTCTAACTATATCTATCTATCTATCTATCTATCTATCTATCTATCTATCTATCTATCTATCTATCTATCATCTCTATCCATCCATCCATCCATCCATCCATCCATTTATCTTCTCTCTCTCTTCTATCTATCTATCTATCTATCTATCTATCTATCTATCTATCTATCTATCTATCTATCTATCTATCTATCTATCTATCTAGAGGTGTGTGTGTTTGTATTTGTAGATTCTTCAGGCTGGTGTTTTCGGCTTTGGAGCTACTGTCTTTCTATAAATCTTGGGTGGGTGGGAGTGCTGGCTTTGTTGCTGTGAGTGGGTTGATTGGCTGTGTAATTGTATCATGATTGGCAGATTGGTGCTGATTGGTGCGGGCTGTGTGTTCGTTGTTCTTTTGTATTGTAACAGCCTGGGTGGGGGTGGGGCTCATTTGTTGGCTAGTGCTGGTTTCCAGATGTCTGCTAGGGGCGAGGGATCATCATGTTTGTTCATGTTGTGGGGGTGGTACTCTATTTCGATGGCTTCTATAATTATTCTCTTGTTGAACTGTTCAGTTTTGAAGAGAACTGAAACTGAAACAGAACTGAAACTGAAACAAAACTGAGCAGTTTAACAAGAGAATAATTAAGCCCTCGGGTGCTTTGGAGAATAGTTTGACTCCCTCTTCTTTGGCGCAACCCCTGAGATATTGGAAGGCTGCTATCATGTCTTCCCTAGTCCTTCTTT
Organism: Rhabdophis nuchalis; assembly: GCA_039707465.1. NCBI lineage: Eukaryota > Metazoa > Chordata > Lepidosauria > Squamata > Natricidae > Rhabdophis > Rhabdophis nuchalis. Next base: position 124,327 of record CM077651.1, read on the forward strand.
TTATTAAACTAGACATTCTCAGTTCCTGCAACTGTCCTTCATAGGTTTTAGACTCCAATCCCCTAATCCACCTTTGTTGCTCTTCTCTGCACTCTTTCCAGAGTCTCTACAACCTTTTTGTCATATGGTGACAAAACCTTCTTAGTCTCACAACGGATGGAAGGAAGCAGACTGTGTTCACACAGAGGGAAACCAACACCTTTGATTGACTGCAAATAGTCACTTCAGAACCTCAAATCATTTCTCTCTCGTACTCACCTACAGCATGAGTCACCAGTTCAAATCATGCATTAATATAGTTCTTCCCAGATTCCTCCTGGCCCTCCCGCTTGTTGTTTCTGTTGGAGAACAGCAAATAAAATTGTTCCACTTTAAGGTAACCTTAGAGTTACTTTTTTCTCATCATGGCTTTGCCAATTTCTGCATCCTTTGGTGCATTCAACCCGTGCATTTCCATAGGCTCAGAAGGAGCATTTTTTTTACGTGTGTTCTCTGCCCTCCATCAATTTTTTTGGGGCTTCCTGTTTGCCTTTGTCCTAACTCTGCTTTCAGATTAAACGGTAAAGGTTCCCCTCGCACATACGTGCTAGTCGTTCCTGACTCTAGGGGGCGGTGCTCATCTCTGTTTCAAAACTGAAGAGCCAGCGCTGTCCGAAGACCTCTCCGTGGTCATGTGGCCGGCATGACTAAATATTGAAGGCACACAGAATGCTGTTCCCTTCCCACCAAAGGTGGTTCCTATTTTTCTACTTGCATTTTTTACATTCTTTCAAACTGCTAGGTTGGCAGAAGCTGGGACGAGTAACGGGAGCTCACTCCATTACGCGGCGCTAGGGATTCGAACCACCAAACTGCCGACCTTTCTAATCGACAAGCTCAGCGTCTTAGCCACTGAGCCACTGCATCCCTATGCTTCCAGATTAGCCCTCGCTTTATTTTACTTACCTTTGGATCCTCCGTGTAATAATCATGAATTTTTGGCCTTATTTCCCCCAGGAAATCTTTTCATCCCTTGAAGCCGCGTGTGCAACAAATGGACCATGCTACATTCATGGATGATATCCTTACTAGTACTTGAGCTGCTAATATACGGCCAAGCTTTCCCTGTAATCATTCAGCATAATTGCGGGTTGTACGTCGCCTCTATGGGACGTGGGGCTTAGGGATAAATCCTTCCCATCCATTCTCTCTCTCCATCTCGTCCCCTGGGGCAGTCCATCACTTCTCCTTTCTCATGGCTGCTAAGCGATAGGGGCTGGTTGAGATCAGCTGATGGCGCTTTGTAAATGGAGAATGTCCTCGCCCTGTTCTGCATGGCTACTGAAGGGGGCTGTGTTGTGACAGGTTGCCTGTTCTCCCCTGCTCAGATTAATGAATACAGCTCTAACTGTTAATCCAAAGGCAGTCAAGCTTACATCCAACAATTAGAGTCCAATTTCTATATTCAGATAGCATGCATGTTCTTTGGCAGGCTTCCCCAGATGTCGCTTTGGGATAAAACAGTCACTCTAGCCCGGAAAAGGGCTTTGTAATAATTGCTACTCAACTCAGACAGCCAAGTGTAGGTTGCACAATCCTCCAAGCTAGGATTAAAAATCTGGGTTTCAGAGATCTGGATAAGCAATAGGGTGCAACCAAGGTGGGCCTTTTTCCCCCCTTTGCTGTTAAATTGAATTTATTTTTAAAGCTACATATGAAAAATCCCTGGGATGCCACGGCTCAGTGGCTAAGACGCTGAGCTCGACGATCGGAAAGGTGGGGAGTTTGGCGGTTCGAACCCCTAGTGCCTCATAACAGAGTGAACTCCCATTACTTGTCCCAGCTTGTGCCAACCTGGCAGTTTGAAAGCATGTAAAAATGCAAGTAGAAAAATAGAAATCACCTTTGGTGGGAAGGGAACAGCGTTCCGTGCGCTTTTGGCATTGAGTCATGCCAGCCACATGACCACGGAGATGTCTTCGGACAGCGCTGGCTTTTCGGCTTTGCAACAGAGATGAGCACCGCCCCCTAGAGTCAGGAACGACTAACACATACGTCCAAGGGAAACCCTACTTGAATAAGATATCTCCTTGGAGAAAATGTAATTTTTCTGAAATCTACATCTAAACAACGTCGCTCATAACTTTGTCTCTAATGATTTAATCTTTCCGTCAAGAAGCTCCTCAGAAGCCTGTCTCCCCCACCTGAAGATCAGGCCAGATCTATCTCTGTCTGATCTCAACACGGTTTAATTTGATAATCACCACTTTAATTTGAATCGTTTCCCAGAACAACGGGGGCGGGGGGGATGTAAACAACAGTGGAACAACGACCATTCTACTACTGTTGGAACTCAACAGTAATCAGGCCGACCAGAAGTGGCATAGAATTTAATGTAGGAATGATAGAGCCTTAGCCATATTAGATAGGTTTTAATGGGATTTTTAGCACAGGTTTATTATTTAATTTCTTTTTACTTTTGTACATATGTTATTTATTATTGTATATTTTTTAATGTCCTGTGCACCACCCAGAGTCCGTCTCGACGGAGATTGGTGCGGTTTATAAATCGAATGAATAAACAAACAAACAAACAAACAAACAAACAAATAAATAAATAAATAAATAAATAATTGAGTTCTGACCCAACTTATATGCTAGAGTTGGCACGGTGGTCAGAGTGCAGTACTGCAGAGGCTACTTCTGCTGACATGCAGGCTGCCAGCAGTTCGGCAGTTCGAATCTCACTGGCTCCAGGTTGACTCAGCCTTCCGTCCTTCCGAGGTGGGTAAAATGAGGAGCCAGTTGGTTGGGGGCAAGAGGCTGACTCTGTAAACTGCTTAGAGAGGGATGTAAAGCCAAGGGTGGGCTGCTGGGGGGGGGGGATTCACACAGATTCTCTAGCGAAGATTCTGCACGGTTAGGTGAATCCCTCAAATCCCACTCCTGGCTGGCCCTGCCCACCCTGCCCCTCCCCTCGTAGGAGTCTCCACACGGCCCGTTCATCATGCCAGGTAAGTGCAGGGTCTGCGCAGAGGCTCGGGGAGAGAATGGGCATACCGGAACTTCCAAAAGTCCAGAAACAGGCCTGTTCTCAGCCTCCAGAAGGCCTCCGGAACCTGGAGAAAGCAGTTTTCACCTCTGGGAGGCTCAAGGAATGTCTCCAGAGCCTGGGAAGGGTGGAAAATGGGCCTACTGGAGGTTTCTGAAGTTCTAGAAGTTCCAGAAGTCCAGAAACAGGCCAATTTCCAGCTTCTAGAGGGCCTCTGGAGTGCAGGGGAAGAAATTTTCTCCTTCCCAGAGGTTCAAGACAAGACTCAGGAGCCTGGGAAGGGCGAAAAATGGGCCTACTGAAGATTCTGGAAGTTCTAGAAGTTCCAGAAGTCCAGAAACAGGCCTGTTCCCAGTTGCTGGAGGGCCTCTGGAGTGCAGGGGAAGCAGTTTTCACCTCTGGGAGGCTCAAGAAAAGCCTCAGGAGCCTGGGAAGGGCAAAAAATGGGCCTACTGGAGGTTCTGGAAGTTCCAGAAGTCCAGAAATAGGCCTGTTTCCAGCTTCTGGAGAGCCTCTGGAGCACGGAGGAAGCAGTTTTCTCCTTCCCCAAGGCTCAAGAAAAGTCTCCGAAGCCCGTGGAGGGCAAAAAACGCTCCCCTTCACTATGGTATAAGAGGCTAACAAGGCCACACCCACTGTGGCCACGCCCAACCCGCAACGCAACAGTGAACCGTTGCTGCAATTTTTGAAGCCCACTCCTGTGTGAAACTCTCTGAAACAGACTATAAATCTAAGTGCTAATGCTATTATCCGTTCTCAGAATTATCTGAGATACCTTAATTTTATTTATTTTATTTTATTTTAATCACATTTATATCCCGCCCTTCTCTACAAAGAACCCAGGGCGGCGCACAGGAATTTAAAAAACATACAAAACAATAAATACAGAATTTAAAAAACATATTAAACTATAATCCTATGCTAAAATCCAAATTAAAATCCCCAATTTAAAACTATCGAAAATAGTCCCAACGGGAGGTTAGGCTAGGCCGGCTTGCTGAAAAAGATGCGTCTTTAGACACTGGCGGAAGAGGCAGAGGTCCAAGATGGTACGCAATTCAGGGGGTAGGTCGTTCCAAAGGGCAGGGCCCGCCACAGAGAAGGCTCTTCCCCTGGGTGTCACCAGACGGCATTGCCTGGCCGACGGCACCCTGAGAAGGCCCTCTCTGTGGGAGCGGATCAGCCGAAGGGATGTATGGGGCAGTAGGCGGTCTCGCATAAAGGCATTTAGAAGGGAGTTTGGACACAGGCAAAGTTGCGATTGAAAGCAACAACAACAACAACGGCGACAAGAAACACAACAGAAACACCAACCCTTGGAGTTCAGCTTCCTCTATTCAATCTCCAGCGTGTTGGTTATTTGTTTCGGCGTGCTGCTTCTGTTGGTTTTGCCTTTTTTTTAGAATAACGTTTCCCGTGTTTTAAAAAATTCGTTTTCATCTGTTTTCAGATTCTGCAAATGGCTCCGAGAATCTTCCTGAAGGGCGCTCCATCAATCTTTTCTAGCTACAACCCAGCATCTCCTTGATGGCTGACTGCACTGTCCCCGTTTGGCTTATTAGATTCATCGGATTAAAAATTAAATTAAAACGTGGGCTTTATCAACTAAAACCAGAGACGTCCTCGCAAAGATTCTGCCCTGAAAGCATTTACATACGGAAAGAGAGTTTGCTCTTTTTGTGGCTGAAAGATACCATCGCTGCCATAACTAGAGAGCTCTTCCTCCCACAGAAATGGTTTGCCTCTTTCATTACTTTTTATTTCCTCCTGACAGTAGGATACTCACAAGATCTTTCTCTCCAGCAATATCAGAGTTCTCCGTCGAAAGCTTGCTTCTCATTGTTGGTGTTGTTAGTTGTGAAGTCGTGTCCAACCCATTGCGACCCCATGGACGGTGTTCTTCCAGGCCTTCCTGTCTTCTACCATCCTCTGGAGTCCATTGAAGTTCACGCAGATTGCTTCAGTGACTCCATCCAGCCACTTCCTTCTCTGCTGTCCCCTTCTTCTTCTTTTGCCCTCCATCTTTCCCAGCATGAGGCTCTTCTCCAGGGAGTCCTTCCTTCTCCTTAGGTGGCCAAAGTCTTTGAGTTTCCTCTTCAGGATCTCACCTTCTAAAGAGCAAACAGGGTTTATCTCCTCTACGACTGACCAGTTGCATGGCCTTGCAGTCCAAGGGAGTCTTCTTCTCCAGCCCCAAAGTTCAAAGGCCTCCATTCTTTGGCACTCAGCCTTCCTTGTGGTCCAACCTTCCCAGCCATCCATTGCAACCATGTTGTTGTTACTTGTGAACTTATGTCCGACCTATCGCAACCCCATGGACAACATTCCTCCAGGCCTTCCTGTCCTCTACCATCCTCTGGAGTCCATTTAAGCTCATGCCGGCTGCTTCAATGACTCCATCCAACCACGTCATTCTCTGTCATCCCCTTCTTCTTTTGCCCTCCATCGTTCCCAGCATGAGGCTCTTCTCCAGGGACACCTTCCTTCTCATTAGGTGGCCAAAGTCTTTGAGTTTCCTCTTCAGGATCTGGCCTTCTCAAGAGCAGTCAGGGTGGATCTCCTCTAGGTCTGACCAGTTGGATGGCCTTGCAGTCCAAGGGACTCGCATGAGTCTTCTCCAGCATCAGAGTTCAAAGGCCTCCATTCTTTGGCGCTCAGCCTTCCTTTCATATGGGCCAAGAAAGCAATGTCCTCATTACAATGTCCATGCAATGGGGGCAGAAGGAGTCAGTGCTGAGCTGTAGAAAGACAGAGAGTGGCAGGAAAAGGAGATAAGCCAATTTGTTTCATAAAGGAAACCAATTTGGGAACGGGCCCTGAAGGGAATGCCCACCTGTCCAACTCAGGTCGCCTGCAGGAATTAAAAGATGATATGCAGGGAGAATTGAACTGATTAAATCTGACAGCCCTTTTGTTCCACCATGGCTGGCCCCATTCAGAGGAGGACACCTCTGTACAGTAGGATGTATACAAAGATATCCTGTCTGTATGGAACCTGGCCATCTAGTTGTTCCTGGGTAGAAAAACAGGCCACTGTAGTCCCCACCCCCCATGCATACATGGCAGAAACCCAAAAATCAGCTGGCCAGCAGGAGACATGTGTGCATGCGTGGTGGAGCTGAGCTGGGGCAGCAGCTCACAGGCCCTCAGAGAGGGCTCTTTGCGTGCCATAGGTTCGCCATCTTGGTCATAGGGACTCTGTGATGGAATTATCAGGAGGATTTCCTGTTGTTACTATCACCTCCCCTAACAGAATATTATTTTAATCACACAAATGTTCTGAGGGCTCTTTTTTTCTTCTCTCCTACCTGTCTTTCATTCCACTGCACTTTCCTGGATAAAGTCATTTGTCCTGAAATGTAACCTGATTTTTGAATGGTTCTTTGGTTGAAAAGTGTATTTGAGCGTGTACATTACTCACAAAATGTCTTCCAGAAAGAAAAATGTTTCCCTTGATAATTGAAATGCCTTTTCTGAAAAATAATGAAAAGTGAATGACTGCTAGCTTTCGAGTTTAGAAACCGAGCAGCTATCAAGATTTGTGTCAAGATAGAATGGAATGGGATGGAATGGAATAGGATTGGAGGGGAGAGGATGGGATAGGATAGGATAGGATAGGATAGGATAGGATAGGATAGGATAGGATAGAAATGGAATGGAATGGAATGGAATGGAATGGAATAGAATAACCACCATGGCATTCCCCACCATGGCCACGCCCGTCCCACCATGGCCACGCCCATCCCTGGCCATGCCCACCATACCTATGCCCACTCCTCCGACCCTTCGAGGTCAAACACAACCTTGATGTGGCCCTCAATAAAATCGAGTTTGACACCCCTGGTACAGAGTCTCCTGCTTGAGCAAGGGGTTAGACTAGAAGACCTCCAAGGTCCCTTCCAGCTTTCTTCTGATGCTCATTAATTTGTTCTGTTGCCCTGCATACGCACGAATGCATAGAGCTCACACACGCACACACCCACTGAAATTAAACCTACGGAACAGGCTAGCAGCCCAGCGCCGATGAAGCAAAGAAAGAAGAAAAATTAGGATTCTTGCCATTGTCCTGTGGGATACAAATCCTCCATAAACTGATTGATGGAAGAAGACCAACGGATGGGCCAATTTACATCCCCTGGCTTGATATATGAAACGCAAAGGTTCCGAAGCTGTCACTTAAGGTGTGTTGGAATTGAACGCGCGGCAGCATCCATCCCCTTTCCTCTTCAGACAGGTCTTCTGTTCGGAAGAGTACGGAGACATGACAGATAAAGAAAACCAGAAGTGACCTTATCATTCTCAGATGGAAATTGTCTGGTGGGGGGGATTGTTCCCTTCCGAAAGGCCAACAGATGGGGCTTAAATTGGAGGAGAGGAGCAGTAAATATGCTTATGCGAAGAAGCAATAAATTAAAGACGTTTATCATAGCTAGGAAAGAAAAGAAAAAATCACCCAGACCATTATTGGAAGAAGTCCGGCAAATAAAAATTATACAGAAATCCATCTGGTTTGACATCCCGTTTTGCACCGAGCGGCTTCCAGATGCATTGAGATTTGGATGACAAACCCCAAAAGCCACCCAAATATGACTACCCCAAATTCAGCCTTTTTTTCAGGAGGTGAGATTTTCTGAGGAAAATTACAAGAAATGAATTGCTTGCTGATATTTTTTTTATTTTAAATTTAGAATAGAATAGAATAGAATAGAGTAGAATAGAATAGAATAGAATAGAATAGAATAGAATAACAGAGTTGGGAAGGACCTTGGAGGCCTTCTAGTCCAACCTCCTGCCTAGGCAGGAAATCCTACACCACTTCAGAAAAATCATTACCCAATCTCTTCTTAAAAGTATCCAGTGTTGGAGCATTCACAACTTCTGGAGGCAAGTTGTTCCACTGATTAATTTTTCTCACTATAAGGACATTTCTTAGTTCTAAGTTGCTTCTCTCCTTGATTAGTTTCCACCCATTGCTTCTTGTCCTGCCCTCAGGTGCTTTGGAGAATAGCTTGACTCCCTGTTCTTTGTGGCAACCCCTGAGATATTGGAACACTGCTATCATGTCTCCCCTAATCCTTCTTTTCATTAAATTACAAATACCCAGTTCCTGCAACCGTTCTTCATATGTTTTAGTCTCCAGTCCCCTAATCATCTTTGTTGCTCTTCTCTGCAGTCTTTCTAGAGTCTCCACATCTTTTCTACATCATGGTGACCAAAACTGAATGCAGTATTCCAAGTGTGGCCTTACCAAGGCCTTATAAAGTGGCATTCACACTTCACGTGATCTTGATTCTATCCCTCTGTTGATGCAGCCTAGAACCGTGTTGGCTTTTTTGGCAGCTGCTGCACACGGCTGGCTTCTATTTAAATGGTTGTCCACCAGGACTCCAAGATCCCTCTCACAGTTGCTACTATTGAGCAAGGTACCACCTATACTGTACCTGGGCATTTTGTTTTTCTTGCCTAATTGTAGAACCTTACTTTTTTCACCATTGAATTTCATTTTGTTAGATAGTGCCCAATGTTCAAGTTTGTCAAGATCCTTCTGTATCTTGAGCCTATCTTCTGGAGTGTTGGCTATTCCTTCCAGCTTCCTTCCAAATCTGCAAATTTGATGAGTTCCCCATTTATCCCCTCGTCCAATTCATTGATGACGATGTTGAAGAGTACTTGGCCTAAAACAGAGCCTTGGGGGACTCGACTGCATACTTCTTTCCATGTAGATGCAGTTCCATTGAGTGTAGTTGATCAGCCAGTTGCGAATCCATCTGGTGGTGATGCTGTCTAACCCAATTCACCGATAACGCTACACAGTTCTGGGGAAGGTAATTGAGAAAAGGTTTAGTCTGTCGCCGATGCAGGAAACAGATTGTCTCCTACTTTTGGGTAAGGTAAAGATTTCCTCAGTGCAATCCTGTTGTCTGTGGCCATGTGGCCAGCATGGCCATATGTTGGAGGGCATAGAAGACTGTTAACTTCCCACCAAAGTGGTACCTATTGCTCCATTCACATTGGCATGCTTTTGAACTGTTAAGTGGGCAGGAGCTGATCAGGGGTGAGTTGCTGCTGGGTTTACTGCTGGTTCGCTTTGCGCATGCATTGGCACCACATGTTGCTTGCGCATGCACAGTTGCCAGTTAATTGTTCTACGCATGCACAGAACATTATAATATGAGCCGGCAACGACATGGGTGATCAGGGAACCGGTTCAGGGGCGTGGCCAGCCAGCCACCCTTTTCAGCAACCATGTCCCAATGTCCACTACCGGTTTGGCCAAACCAGTGCGACCCGTTAGCAACCCACCACTGGAGCTGAGGCAGGAATAGGAACTCGCCCGATCTTGTGTGGTGTTTGAGCCTCAGACCTTCCAGCTGACAAACTCAGTGTTTTTAACAGCCTTTGGGCTAATCTCAGGTTATCCACCATACCAAATAAGTCACTTCTTCCACTCATTCAAATCACTGGCTTCTCTCCACCCTGTTGATGCCAATTCTCCCCTGGTAGATATCTGTTTCTGGCAACGAAGCTTCCATTCTCTTAACCCAACAGCCCAAGGACCAACAACAACACAGATCTTATCACTCTCTTTTCAGATCATTGGAAAAAGCCCGTTGGCCTGAATTGTGATATTTCTTTTGTCTCCAGAATTGGATCATGGGAACTCACTGGAGCTTTGTAGATGCAGCAGTAAAAGTTGTCTTAGAATTAAGCCCCAATATTGTTTTTGCAGATGCCCAGCGGCTAAGACATTGAGCTTGTCGATCAGAAAGGTCGGCAGTTCGGCAGTTCGAATCCCCAGCGCTGCGTAACGGAGTGAGCTCCCGTGACTTGTCCCAGCTTTGCCAACCTAGCAGTTCAAAAGCACGTAAAAAATGCAAGTAGGAAAATAGGGACCACCTTTGGTGGGAAGAGAGCAGCGTTCCGTGCGCCTTCGGCATTTAGTCATGCTGGCCAGATGACCACAGAGATGTCTCCGGACAGTGCTGGCTCTTCGGCTTAGAAACGGAGATGAGCACCAACCCCTAGAGTTGGCAACAAGCAATTGTGAGCAATTGTGTGGCTAATTTAATCCCCTCTGGTTGTCCAAGATCTGGAAAATCAAAAAAAACCAACTCATTTTAAAGACACAGTTTGAGCTTTTCAAAATCTGAACTTCCACAAAGTTTAGTAAAAAAAAAAAATGTTCTCTATTACATCCTCCACGCTATCCATTTTGAGCATCCCCTGTGATGAAGAACATTTCAGAATTGCCTGTGCGTTTTAGAATTTATTACGAACTCCCGTAAAGTATGTGTTGTGTTGCTCCCTCGATTTATTCAGGCTTGAGTTCTTGGGAATAAATTCGGCTCCCCCAACTTGAAATGCCTCACGCCAGTAAAGACAAAATGAAAAAAGCATAATCAAGCCACCCACTGGCTCACGAGGGAACCCGAAAACACATCTATAAAAGAAGAACAAGCGTGAAGGCTAGAAATGATGCTTGTCATAGTCTGGTCACACTTTAAGCTGATACATGTGTACCTGTTGCAAATTGTCCCTCTCTCGGAATCACTTTTGTGTGGCTGGCAGTCAGTGGTGTTGCAAGTTGATTTCTCAGGTCACAGGATCTTAACTTCTTCTGCAAAAAGTCCAGACTGGTTGGAATAACAGAATTAACAGAGTCAGAAGGGACCTTAGAGGTCTTCTAATCCAACCCCCTGCCCAAGCAGGAGACCCTACATGTGCCTCTACCTAGGATCGAACTCACAACCTCCTGCTTGTGAGGCAAGAGCTCCACCTCTAGGCCACAGCAGCTTCCCACCTCACCGACTCCTTTTCAGCAGTGGTCTTCTGCCTTCCATGGATGATTATGGGCAACCAGCCAGCAAGCATCAAAGAATTATTGTTTGTTATAGCCTTCCGCATTAATCACCTTATGTACTTTGAGTTGCTCATGGAAGAAATTCAGAAGTCCATATTGAACACAAAAGATCAACTGGAATAGAGAAAGAAGGGACCTTGGAGGTCTTCAAGTCCAACCCTCTGCTCAAGCAGGAGACCCTATACCAGGGGTCTGCAAAGTCGGCTTTGCAGGGGTCTGCAAAGCATAGCTGGCTGGGGAATTCTGGGAGTTGAAGTCCACCAGTCTTAAAAGAGCCGACTTTGCAGACCCCTGCCCTATACCATTTCAGATATGTAGCTGTCCAGTCTCTTCTTAAAAACCTCCAGTGATGGAGCACCCACAACTTCTGGAGGTAAGCTGTTCCTCTGGTTAGTTGTCCTCACTATTAAGAAGTCTCTCTTTAATTAAAAGTTGCTTCTCTCCTTGATTAGTTTCCATCTGTGGTTTCTCATCTTGCCTTCAGGTGCTTTGGAGAATAGGTTGACTCCCTCTTCTTTGTGGTAGCCCCTCAAATACTGGAAGACTGCTATCATGTCATCCCCTAGTCTTTTTTCTCTCTAGACTGGCCCAACCTAAATTCTGCAACCATTCTTCCTATATTTTAGTCATCTTAGTTACTCTTCTTTGCACATTGTCCAAAGTCTCAACATCTTATTTTTGTAATGTGGTGACCAAAACTGGATGCAATATTACAGGGGTGGTCTTAATTTTAATATTCACTAATGATGGACGTGGTGGCTCAGTGGCTAAGACGCTGAGCTTGTGGTCAGAAAGATCAGCAGTTCGGCGGTTCGAATCCCTAGGGCTGTGTAACAGAGTGAGCTCCCGTGACTTGTCCCAGCTTCTGCCAACCTAGCAGTTCGAAAGCACGTAAAAAGTGCAAGTAGAAAAATAGGAACCACCTTTGGTGGGAAGGGAACAGCTTTCCGTGCGTCTTCAGCATTGAGTCATGTCGACCACATGACCACGGAGACGTCTTCGGACAGCGCTGGCTCTTCGGCTTTGAAACGGAGATGAGCACCGCCCCCTAGAGTCAGGAACAACTAGCATGCATGTGCGAGGGGAACTTTGACCTTGACCTATTGATGGAAGCTTGATTATAAATCCAGTCTTTAGTAGCAATCTTTGGACCTTTTCATTGCTAGAATTTGGCTCATCTAATTTTTCAACACTAAATATTGTTTCATCCTACAGAATATTAGTTCCCACTAATATTGTGCTTCCTAAAATCAACGATTTAGAAAGGGCCACAGGGATAATTTCAGCTAACCCTTTGCAATGGTAAGCAAATCAATTAAATCATTGCTTTGGTTCTCCCATCTTTTCTCTTTTTCTCATCCTCCTCTCTCTCTCTCTCTCTCTCTCTCTCTCTCTTTCTCTCTCTCTCTCTCTCTCTCTCTCTCCCTCCCTCCCTCCCTCCCTCCCTCCCTCCCTCCCTCCCTCTCTCTCTCTCTCTCTCTCTCTATCCATCCCCCACCTTGTGAACAGGAAGCTGTTCAAAATCAGAATCGAACCCTTTGGAGATGAATTCACCCGTTAGCCTTGTCGTTGGCCTTGTTTCCTCCCTTGGAATAAAAAAAAAATACATCTAAAATGATCAAGCTGGGAATTTTCCCACAAAACTCCCAAACTCTCCGGGAAGCTTTTTTAAACTTTTGATTTTGAGTCAACAAGAGAGATCTTTTCTGTTAGATTCCTCCCATCGCTGTTATCTAACACATGAATTTTCAAACTTTATTTTCAAGATGGGCAAGCTGTGAAAAATGACCAGATGAAGAGGCAAGGCCCTGCTGGACAGAAAACAGACTGCATAGAAATAAAGTCCCCCCCCCCACTTACTCCTACATAGAATCCAGGGACTACTCCAACACGTGCAATCATCTGCATTTCAAATAAAGCACTTCCTTTCATCCAAAATCCATTTTGAGTTCATCTTTTCTGCAGCACCCACATTCATACCCACTGGATGGGTAGCAACAAACTCAAGCTCAACCCATCCAAGACCGAGTGGCTGTGGTTTCCGGCACCCCGGTACAGCCAGGTAAGTCCAACACTGGCCATTGGGGGGGAACAACTAGCCCCGTGGAGAGGGCGCGCAACTTGGGTGTCCTCCTGGATTCCCGGCTGACCATGGAGGACCATGTGACAGCCGTGGCCAAGGGGGCGTTTTATCAGGTACGCCTGATACGCCAGTTGTGACCCTTACTGGACCGGGGAGCCCTTCGCACAGTCACTCAGGCATTTGTGACATCCCGGCTGGACTACTGCAACGCTCTCTACATGGGGCTCCCCTTGAGGTGCACTCGAAGGTTGCAGTTAGTCCAGAATGTGGCCGCGCAGGTGATTATGGGTGCCTCAAGGCAATCCCACATAACACCTCTCCTGCATGAACTGCACTGGCTACCTGTGGCTTTTCGGGTGCGCTTCAAAGTGCTGACGACCATCTTCAAAGCGCTCCATGGCTCGGGACCTAGTTATATACGCAACCGTCTCCTGCCCCATACATCCCTTCGACCGATCCGCTCCCACAGAGAGGGCCTTCTCCGGGTACGTTGGCCGGGCAATGCCGGTTGGTGACGCCCAGGGGAAGGGCCCTACCCTTTGGAACGACTTACCCCCGATCTACGCATCATTGGGGACCTCCGCCTTTTCCGCCAACGTCTTAAAACCTATTTATTCCAACAAGCCGGCCTAGCATAACCCCCATTTCTGACTTTTATAGGGAAAATTTTAAATTGTAGAGTTTTATTAGTTTTAGCACAAGGATAGTTTAATAGTTTTTAATAATTATGTATTTTTGTATGGTTTTAATAATGCCTGTGCGCTGCCCTGGGTCCTTTTTTAAGAGAAGGGCGGGGTATAAATTTAAATAAATAAATTCAGCCCCAAAAGTATGTGGGAAGAAATATTTATTTATTTATGTAATTTGTCAAACATGTACAAGATAACAGGTATGAGTGTAAACATGGTCAGGAACACAGGAAATGGGTACGAATCAGGGGTAAAATCCAGCCGGTTCTGACAGGTTCTGCAGAACCGGTAGTGGAAATTTTGAGTAGTTCAGAGAACCGGCAAATGCCACATCTGGCTGGCCCCAGAGTGAGGAGGAAATGGCCTGAATACCACCTCTGCACTGAACTGTGAAACACGGGTAAATATTTTACTCCGAAATCTTGAACAGTTCATCCCCATGAATTTCTTTTAAATTATATTCAGTAAACTTAAAACTCTGGTCCTAATTATTTTTCTTTTGGGGGCATGGAGATTTTTTGCAATCCTTCTATTTTCCTTTCCCTCTCTCTCTCTCAGCTCCCTAGAATTAGTAATGAACATTGCATTTCTCTGAATGCTATTAATCACAACACGCTCGTGGTACAAAGTGAATTATCTACTCTTCACTGGGATCTTTAAGGATGCCATAAAAACATGTCGCTACCAACACTTCATAAAGAAGCCTGAAAGCTGGGCAACATCAGCATTCAAAGAATCTCTTTGGCGGCTTTTATAAATTCAGGGTGTCTACAGCACAGGAAGCAATTCCTCTTGTGAAGTTAATATTATAACTCCTCCAAATCCTGCTTTAGAGAGTGTAATAAAATAAATGATCAAAGCATCTCTCTCTCTCTCTCACACACACACACACACACACACACACAACCTAATCTCTTTCTATTTAAATGTGTGTGTGTATTCCAGGATAACTAACCCTTGGGGGGGGGGGTGTTCTGTTAAGGTTCAGCCTGTTGTGCCTTTAAATGGCTTCTACTGTACTGCCACAAAATGGCTTCTACTGTACAGCGCAGTGGATTTGGCATGGTAACGGCTTCACAGTACTTCACAAAGGGGCTCATACATCATCATCATCATCATCATCATTTAACGATCCCATAATCCTTGGTGGGGTGGAGTTTGGGCAACTTAATGGAGCTAGCAGAGCATTTAATGACCGGATACCCTTCCTGTCACCATTGAGTTTTGCTCAGTGGATATATTCTCATTGTGCCCAGAGAGAGAAACACCTGTCCCTACCTAGGATCGAACTCACAGCCTCCTGATTGTGAGGCAAGAGCTCCACCTCTAGGCCACCGCACCACTCTGCAATTACAGAAAGACCGATGCCAACTGAATGGTAGTAGCCAGAGCAGTTCAACAGTAGCAACCCAGAAGTAGAAGCCAGTAGATTCTCTTTCAGTGTTGAAACAGAGGCGAGACAACTTTCCCATTCCAGCAGATGTGGTGCAAAAAAAAAGAATTTTGGGGTTAAATCCTTGGAATTCTAAATACGAAATAAGTATACAAATATATACATATTCCCCACTGCCTCGAGTCCCTTTGGGGAGAGAGAGCGGGTTATACATTAAAATTATTATTATTATTATTATTATTATTATTATTATTATTATTATTATTATTATTATTATTATTATTATTATTATTATTATTATTATTATTATCTAGTCGAACAATTGTGCTTTGCAGGCATCCTGCGTTGCACCTCTCTAAATATTCGATAAGTAAACATTTTGTTTGATCCAAGATGGCGGCGCGCTTAGGCGCAGCGGCTTTGAGCTCCTGGTGTCACAGCAGACTTTTCCATCAAAACTCGCTCTGAACCTACTGTAAAAGAAAGAAGAAAAAGAGACGTGCTCCTCTTCCACCAGCTCCTGGAATGCCGGGCAGATTTGAAGAGATGGATAACAAGAGACAGAGTACAGTTGATCCTTTTCAACTGTCATTTGTCAGCCATTTTGTTTCAACAGTCATTTGTCGGCCTTTTCGTTTGCCTGGAGAGATTCCTGTTGTGACTGTCACTGCACGGCACTCAAACCAATTTCATTGTAATTTTATTACAGTATTATTACAATGACAGTAAAGATTATTATTATTATTATTATTATTTAGCCAACTGTTAAGAACGGAAGGAAAAAGTATTATGTTTGCAACAATGAGAAAAATCCTGATTTCAGTATTACTATTTTAAGTCGCCTGCTCAATCACAATCGTGCATCCATGGTAGACACAACCGCTCCCGATCGTCAAAATATTCAAGAGTCTGCAGCCATAAGATTAGGACCCTGTCTTGAGATATATATTTTTTTCAAAAGAAAGGAAGAACGAAAACGGCATCAACTTCCACGTCATGTAGAAGTGCGTGAATGAAATCACAAGTCGCCCTTTTGATCTAGATGGAATGTCACGAACAGGGTATTAGCAAGAGGAAATTGTCACGCCTTGATTAATGGTGGGCCAGATGTTTAAAGATAGTTGAGTAATTTGATCGTTGCAATTCCTGGTGCAAAGCGAACTGATCTGCATTTCACCCGAAGCACTGGTGGAAATCGTGGGTGGCCCTACCCACCCATCCCGGCTCTATGCTGTCCTATTTAGACACATTTTCGAGCGGTGCACACCCGTGCAAGCTGCACCTGTGAGCAAAGGGCATGCATAGAAGGCCGACTGCATGCATCAATGCATGTGCGCTCACTTTTACAAACCAGTAGCGAAAGTAAGTGAATACCAGTCTTGATCAGAAGGTTGGTATTTATGTGACAAGGAAGCTGGGAAGATTTATACTTCATTCCTACAGGTCACAAAGAGTGGAGTGGAGTGGAGTGGAGTAGAGTATGGAATTAAGAGTAGAGTAGAGTAGAGTAGAGTAGAGTAGAGTAGAGTAGAGTAGAATGTGAAATGAAGAGTAGAGTAGAGTAGAGTAGGGTAGAGTAGAATGTGGAATGAAGAATAGAGTGGAGTAGAGTAGAGTAGAGTAGAATATGGAATTAAGAGTAGAGTAGAGTAGAGTAGAATGTGGAATGAAGAGTAGAGTAGAATGTGGAATGAAGAGTAGACTAGAGTAGAGTAGAGTAGAGTAGAATGTGGAATGAAGAGTAGAGTAGAGTAGAGTAGAATAGAATAGAATAGAATAGAATAGAATAGAATAGAATAGAATAGAATAGAATAGAATTCTTTATTGGCCAAGTGTGATGGGACACACATGGCATTGGTCCTTGGTGCATAGGCTCTCAGTGTGCATAAAAAGAAAAGATACATTCGTTACGAATCATAAGCTACAATACTTAATGCGACTCATAGGGTACAAATAAGCAATCAAATCATACTAGAAAACAATCGTAAGGATACAAGCAACAAAGTTACAGTCCTTAAGTCATAAGTGGGAGGAGATGAGTGATAGAAATAATGAGAAGACCAATAGTAATAGTAATGCAGCCTTAATGAATGGTTTGACACTGTTGAGGGGATTATTCGTTTAGCAGAGTGATGGTGTTTGGGAAGAACTGTGTCTAGTTGTCTTGGTGTGCAGTGCTCTATTTTGAGGGTAGGAGTTGAAACAATTTATGTCCAGGATGCGAGGGGTCTGTAAATATTTTCACGGCTCTCTTTTTGACTCGTGCAGCGTACAGGTTATGTTAAGAAAAAGACAGTAAAGAAAGAAACAATCCTTCACATAAATACATATATTGGAAATTGGAAAGCGAGAGAAAGAATGGGTACATTTCCTGATATGGAATCGTGGAATAGAAGGAAACAAGACATCATGAAGTGTAACTGCCTAGTTGGCCGCTATGAAATTCACGTTGCCACGAGGTGTTTGAACTGGTGCGCTGTGGAATGAAACTTTTTCAGAAATAAAAGCTACGCTGTTTTCATTTCAAAGACAAGCAATAAGTGGAATTATAACTGTTTCTCAACACCCCAAGCAGGAATAATCAGCTCGCTGCAACCAGCCGGTTGCCCGGAGGCTCTTAAAATAAGAAGTTTGTTTTATGGTCCACCTGAGAAATCTCTAGGATTTGCAGCCATAGATCCAGCTAGGCGGAAGGGACTGATTATGTAGCTAATAAATAGAGCAACCGGCAACGAGAAGAGAGTATATAATGGAAGTAAATTAAGGCAGCTTTAAGATGGAAGGAAACCGCAGCAAATTCCGTTTGATAACCAAATAAATAAGGGACTTTTTATGGAACATGTTACGCATAAAATTACTTTCCCTGTAGAGAAATAAGCGAACATTGTGGTAATATCCTTCAGTTATCTCTTTGGTTTAACCTGTCAGGCCTGCAGCTATATTTTCTGTTGGATCTCTGGCCTGCCACACTTTCTACTATTCTACTATGCATTTTCTATGGTGGGAAAATGGGATTGTATGGAGTTAGATGATAAGTAGCCATAACAAAATTCTTTCTAGAAAGCCAAGGTCATCCTTTGTCTCTGCACCTCTGTATCTGACCGGAACTGGATGGGTGGAAGCTGCCAGCGTGGCAGTGGGAGATTGGACCATCGGATGGACTTGTGGGTGTGGGGGCAAGATCTTGAACTTTCAACTGGGTGGGGAAAAGCTTTCAAATTTGGGTTTTCCCAGATGTGCCAACATGGCTCTCTTCATCAATGGGAACTTTGAGGAATCCTTTGCCTCGGGCTCTGATTTAATTTTGGATGCTATTTGGAACCCTGACATAATCTGGACAAACAGCTGGTTTTAAGAATAGTTATTGCATAACTCTTGTATCTGCATTAGTTCTCAAAGTCGGGTGAAACAAATCACTATTTGTAAAGCTTTATATCTACTTGCTTAACCATAGAAATGGCAAGGAACAGGTCACTTCCTTTAAGTGGTCTTCATTGATCATATGGTTGCTGTTATTTCTGATTTACCCAATACCCAAAGTATAGAAGGTGGGGTTTTTTTTGTCTTAAGTCCAGCTAAGTTACTAGATCTCATAATTAGGTTATTTCTAGTGTAGGAAGTTAGCACCTAACCCTCTCCCAGGAAAATGAAATATTTTAGGAAATATCAGAAGGGCAGAATACTTCTCTAAAAGGGAGGTAAAAATTCACCCCACATACCCCATGTTTTGTCAATGGGCCATTAAGGCCTGGGCCAGTATATACTACATAACAAATATCTACCTCCTTCATGCAGAGCCATAATAGGAATCCCAAAGCTCTTTCATTACATCATCACCCAGCAAGAGTCAACCAAGCTTGGGACTCAGGACAGCCTACAGGGTTGCCCCTGCATGGCCCCATGGGAGTCTGACAACCAATCAGAATACAAGCTCAAATTCAAAAGCCCAAACAGAGGGTATAAATCTACCTTTATCTCTCACCCATGTGCCTTTTTGCCCAGGACCTCAAACCGTGTCATCCTGCCCATCCTTAAACCATCTTTCCAAGCAGCCTCCATGTTTCCAGTGTCTTTTTCCCACTTGGAAATGAACCCAGATGGACATTTCTTCCAACAATAGCAATAGCACTTATATACCACTTGATTGTTCTTCATAATTCTTAGAGCACCCTCTAAGCGATTCCAGTGGTTTAAATAGGCAGCATATTTTCCCCAATTACTTGGGTCCTCAGTTTACTGACCTCAGAAGTGTTAGTACCACTTTATAATACTTTGGTCAGATCACACTTAGAATATTGCATCCAGTTTTGGTCTCCAGGCAATTTAAAAAAAAAGAGAGAGACTAAAAAGAGTGCAGAGAAGAGCAACCAAGATGATTAGGGGACTGGAGGCTAAAACATATGAAGAACGGTTGCAGGAACTGGGTATGTCTAGTTTAAGGAAAAGAAGGACCAGGGGAGAAATGATAGCAGTGCTCCAATATCTCAGGGGTTGCCCCAAAGAAGAGGGAGTCAAGCTATTCTCCAGGGCAACTGAGGGCAGAACAAGAAGCAATGGGTGGAAACTAATCAAGGAGAGAAGCAACCTAGAACTGAGGAGAAATTTCCTGACAGTGAGAACAATTAATCAGTGGAACAGACGTTGCCTCCAGAAGTTGTGAATGCTCCAACACTGCAAGTCTTCAAGAAGAGATTGGACAACCATGTGTCTGAAATGATATAGGGTCTCCTGCCTAGGCAGGGGGTTGGACTATAAGACCTCCAAGGTCCCTTTCAACTCTGTTATTCTGATTATTTTTGATCTCATTTCTTATCTTATCTGACATGATTGGCTGCCTGATTCTTCCTGAAAATCCATACATGCTGTCCCCAAGAGGAGTAGAGAAGCACATAAAAAAAAAGACTCATCTACCCATCTCTTCTTCTCCTGTCAAAATTTGCCCTTCTTTATTTCACACGGGCTAGGACAATAAGCCAAAGCGACATCACCTGTTATGAATCCCCTTCTTTCACTTGTTGGGTTTGATACCTCTTTTTAGTGGCTGGCTGGTGGCTCTATCAGCTGGCCTTGTTGCTCTCTTTTGAATGGAGCCCTTCTTCTTTACGATCAAGCCCGGGTGCTAAATCTTAGGGTTTTAAGAGAGTCCTTGTGGAAGAATTGTATAATCTTATCGAAATGGCCTTAAGAGCTAGTTAATGCTTTGCTGGTCGTGACACTGTCACTCGGTCGGCAGGCGGAGTTATTTGCTATATATTCAGAAGACCTGTGTCATCCTCCTGGCTTCCAGACTGTCAGATTTTCACAGGAAGGGAGGGGAATGTCAATTTCCTGTCTGGTTTGCCTAAACCTGCAAAATGCTGTCTGAATATAAAACCTTCCAGAGCTCGGCTTTTCTCCTCCAATTCCGATGGTTTCATTGATGTTCCTCGCTTAATTTATCTCCCTTTCACCGGTAGCTTTGGAAACATTCTCAGACCATCAATAGTTGGAGAATTCAAATGTCTAAATTGTTTATAGCGCAAAGTCCACCGAGACACCGCAGCAAGGTTGCTCTGATAGCCCCCCGCAGCCGTCGTGATAGCTCCATTTCATCTGGCAATGCTTACCAACCGTTAATCAAATTCTCCTCCAGTTTTGCAGGGGAGGGAGGGGAGAAAGAAAGAAAGAAAGAAGTTGGGTCTAAGAAGTGACAGGGACAATCAGCAGTTGACAATGGCATCTTTTGTCATCCATCATATATACTATTTCATTTTTGGATGGAACGGATGGCGTCTGACCAGAATAAGAACAGTATTTTGCTTCCATGTCCTCTCAAGAAGATAAATACTACCAGTAAGTAGTCCCTTGGACTCAGTGGTGGGTTTCAAATTTTTTAGAACCTACTCTGTAGGTGTGGCCTATTTTGTGGGCGTGGCTTGGCAGTCATGTGACAGGGAGTGACCACCTTTTAAAATGTGATGAAACTCATTTAACAACGCTCTTGCTTAGCAACCAAAATTTTGGACTCAATTGTGATGATAAATTCTTTCTTTCTTTCTTTCTTTCTTTCTTTCTTTCTTTCTTTCTTTCTTTCTTTCTTCCTTCCTTCCTTTCCTTTCCTTCCCGTTGGATCACTGGCAGTGGCGGGCCAGATTTACTTCCAGGTACGCCGGTGGAACCCCCTCTCACCGGTTCTCTAAATTTCACCAACCGGCTCTCGCGAGTAGGTGCGAGCCTGCAGAAACCCACCATTGTTTGGATTGCAAGGCAATCCAACCAGTCAGTCCTAGAGGAGATCCACCCTGGCTGCTCTTTAGAAGGCCAGATCCTGAAGAGGAAACTCAAATATTTTGGCCACCTAACGAGAAGGGAGGACTCCCTGGAGAAGAGCTTCATTCTGGGAACAATGGAGGGCAGAAGAAGAAGAAGGGGACGACAGAGAAGGAGGTGGCTGGATGGAGTCACCAAAGCAGTCGGCATGAGTTTAAATGGACTCTTGGGGATGGTAGAGGACAGGAAGGCCTGGAGGAATGTTGTCCATGGGGTCACAATGGGTTGGACAAGACGGTCCATCCAACGTGATCTTTCGCCACTAACTCTTCCAAACATAATTGCTTTCCCCAGTAAATTCCCCCACATGACATGGCCAAAATAAATAAGACAAAGTTTTGTGCTTTGGCCGAAACATTCAAGGCCACTTACAATAATTGAGAGCACAATAGATCCACGGTCAGGAATTAAATGGACAGATGGAAGAGCAAATGTGAAAGTTTCTTGGAATAACCATTTCTTTTCCCCCCCTTGATCCTATTAATTTCATGAATAAATGTTCTGTAACCATGTGGCCAGGATGGGCATGGCCAGCTTGACGGCATTTGTGTTGGGCGCCTGTGGTGGCTGGAGCGCTCTGCCAGCAAAAATGGGCTCCTGAGGTCCATTTTCAGCTGCAAGAGCAGAGGTGATATTCAGCAAGTTCTGACCAGTTCTGGAGAACCAGTAGTGGAAATGTTGAGTAGTTCAGAAAACAGGTAAATGCCACCTCTGGCTGGCCATGCCCCATCTATTCTCTGCCCCTTGACTCCCAGCTGATCAGGAGGGAATGGGGATTTTGCAGTATCCTTCCCCAAGCCACACCCACCAAGCCATGCCACACCCACAGAACCCTCTGCCAATGAAAACAGAGCTTGGAGGGGACACATGCAGCCCTCGTGAGCTCCATTTTCGGCTGAGATTGCTTCCTGCAACCAGTTACAACGGAGCTCAAAAAAGTCACATGCATTCCTGGCGAGCTGTGTTTTTGCTGGCACAGGCGCCATGGTCCTTCAATATTTCCAGGGTAGCCTCACCAGCCTGATCTAAGCACTCTGTGGGCCGGATCTGGCCCCCGGGCCTTGAGTTTGACATCCATGGCTTAAGGCAGGGGTCTCCAACCTTTGCAACTTTAAGTCTGAAGGACTTCAGCTCCCAGAATTCTCCAGCCAGCAAAGCTGGCTGGAGAAGTCTGGGAGCTGAAGTCCTTCAAACTTAAAGTTGCAAAAGTTGGAGACCCCTGGCTTAAGGTGTTGGCGTGGGAGATTCGGGATCAAGATTCTGCTAGAAAGTAAAGTGGCTTTAAAACCAGGTAATAAATGCAACACCTTCCAGGTGGCTCAGCTATTTCATTCCAGGATCAGAGGTAATTTAAATCACAGCAGGGCACTGATTGGATTATATATGTATATTTAAATTTAGTCACCTGGAAAGAGGGCTGGGATGATCCTGCCTTATTATTGGAGCTTGGAGATATTTAAAGTAAAACCAGGTTCAGCTTGCTTGCAAACTGTTTGAGGAGCAATTTATAAGAGTGAGAAGAGTGGGGGAAATGTAGAAAGGCACAGAATTCAGATTTAGATCTGTATCTACATAACAATAGCTATCAGTGACTTCCCTTTCACCCGCTATAAATATTACAATCCTTACAATCCGCCACACTATTATATGTCAATGGTTCCTGGTTGAGACAATCCCACCTGCTTTCATAGAATCTAGAATGTAGAATAACAGAGCTGGAAGGGACCTTGGAGGTCTTCTAGTCCAACTCCCTACTCTAGCAGAAGAGTCTGTAGAATTTCAGACAAATGGTTGACCAACATCTTCTTCAAAACCTCCAGTGTTGGAGCATTCACAACTTCTGGAGGCAGGTTGTTCCACTGGCTAATTGTTCTCGCCATCAGGAAACTTCTCCTTTAGTTTTAAGTCCTATATTTATGGATAGTACTAGAGAAATCCCAAATAAAGCCTCAGGATAATGAATCTAAATTTAAAAAAGCTAGCTTACAGAGAGTTTGTGTTATCAGAAAGGTTTCATCTAATATCTAAATGTCTAATAATAAGGAAGTAATGAAGGGTTTGTTTTTTTTAAAAAAAAGGTAATGAAGTGTCAAGTGATTTCTGCTGTTTACTCTCAAAAATGTTAAAGTGTAATTTAAAAATGTTTCTGGTGCATCAGTGCATAGCTATAAATAATTATGTCAAATACAAAGAAATTGCCCTCAAGGCTGTATCATCACCTGTGAGGAAGATGGTCAGATACAAAATGTGATTATAAGAGAGAGAGATGGGGAGGGAGGGAGAGAGGGGCAGACAGACAGACAGACAGAGACAAATGATAGATAGATAGATAGATAGATAGATAGATAGATAGATAGATAGATAGATAGATAGATAGATAGATAGATAGATAGATAGATAGATAGATAGATAGATAGATAGATAGATAGATAGATAGATAGATAGATAGATAGATAGATAGATAGATAGATAGATAGATAGATAGATAGATAGATAGATAGATAGATAGATAGATAGATAGAGAGGCAGGCAGGCAGGCAGGCAGGTAGGCAGGCTGGCTGGCTGGCTGGCTGACTGACTGACTGACTGACTGACTGACTGACTGACTGACTGACTGACTGACTGACTTTCTAGACTGGGCTATGAAGCTAATGAGGTCTGGTCTTACTAATTGATTGGAAACCTTTAGGGAATTCCTGGGCTATAAACTAGATCGGAGAATTAAAAAAATAATCCTGGACGAATACAATGGTTTTCCAAATGACTGCGTAGAAATTTTTAACGATTTGTCTATGAAGTCACCCAGAGTTCAATTGGACTCGGAGGAGATTCTACCTACTTTAATTAGGGGCATTAATAAGGCTGCCTTCTAACTTTCTCCACTAACCTTCTTTCCGGAAATTCTAGCATTTGCTCTGAGTGATAATTGCCTTCCAAAAATTAAACACCTCATTTACAAATGCAAAATAGTTGTTTGGGCAACTCGGAATGCACACATAGGAGACGCCAAGGCCCAGGACTCCCTGCAACTCTGCGAAAAGAACGGCTCCCTCCGAAAATCCACTGCTGAATTCGAGCCATTTTGCATGGCGTTAATGACAGCAAAATAATTGCTGTAAATTGCTGAGATAAGACATTGGAAATTGCTATCGAATGCATTAATAACATAACGCTAATACCTCCCTTTGGGGACTATTAAAATATGAAACAAGCTCTAATGCTGTATTCTTCTGTCTTTGTTGCCCACTTGTGATACAGCAAGTGGAAAGAAAGAGCTAGTAAAAGTTGATGGAAATATGGAGCATAGAATAACAGAGTTGAAAGGGACCTTGGAGGTCTTCTAGTCCGACCCCCTGCTCAAACAGAAGACCCTATACTATTTCAGAGCAATGGTTGTGCAGTCTCTTTTTGAAAGCCATTGGAAATGGATCACCCACAACTTCTGGAAGCAATCTGTTCCATTGGTTGATTAATTCTAGGTTGCTTCTCTGCTTGGTTAGTTTCAATCCATTGGATACTATGGATAGGGTAGTTCCATATGATTCATTCCATAGAAAATTAACAGATTAATATCTATCATCATCTAGTCCAACTCCTCGCCCAAGCAGAAGACCCTACACCATTTCTGACCGAGTCTCTTCTTTAAAGCCTCCAGGTATGAAGCTCCCACAACTTCTGAAGATTGCTATCACATCTCCCCTGATCCTTCTCTTCACCACAGTAGCCATGCCCAGCTCCTGCAACCATTCATCATATGTTTTAGCCTCCAGTCCCCCATCATCCTGGTTGCTCTTCTCTGCACTCTTTCTAGAATCTCAACATCTTTTATTGCGTGGTGACCAAAACTGGATGCAGTACTCTAGGTGTGGTCTTACTAAGGCTCTATAGAGTGGTATTAGGACCTCACTTGATCATGAGATGAGATGAGATGATAGTTCCATATGATAGTCACTAAGCAATTTTGGACCACTGATGTTAGTTTTGGAAACTGGATGTCAAGATGATCTGAACTTGATTTTGATCATCCATAAAAATCTGAACCCCCCCCCCCCACATCTCTTCAGACCCACTAGGGCAGGGGTTTGCAACCTGAAACACTCAAAGAGCAACAAAGGTTCTAACCAGAAGTCCAGTTCTAGAGTTTCCTTCTAGCATGGTGTCCTTTTTCCTCTGCCAACCAGAGGTCCAGTTCCCGCCTCCTACCATAGAGTCTCCTCCTAGTATGGCATCCTTTTTCCTCTGCTGACCTGAAGTCCAGTTCTGCCACTATAGAATCTCCTCCTAGAGTGGCGTCCTTTTTCCTCTACCTGTCCTAACCGAAAGCCCTATCAATTGTGGAGCTGACCAGTGACAGGGACCCACAGAAGAGGTATTAAAGGGCCACATGTGGCTCCAGAGCCATGGGTTGCTGACCCTTGCACTAGGAATCCACTACGATGTGTAGCCCAATTTTTAAACTCCAAGAAGTCAACTCAGTAGACCTGGAGGTAGGAAAGCACATCTCTGGCTACCAAATCTCCAAAGCAATTAGCAGCCCTGATTAGTTTCATGAAGCCCGCTCTGTTCGTGTCAAAATCTTTACCAGAACAACTTCCAAATTATAATACAGCTGTAACTGCCTGTAACCACAGTGTTCACTGGAGGGGGAAATGCAGAAGGAACATTTAAAAAAAATGGAAATTAATTAAACAGGGTAATGTTTTCAAAGCTCTCTGAAGATGAAAAGCTTTTCGGCAGTTTCAAATTTTAAATACATCACCCAAAATGTTATATATGGGATTTTACTCCATAAACCTTACTACAATCATGTCAGGCAAGTCAGCATCTGGCAGGAAAGACAGCTGCAGAGTTACAGCCTAGATGGCCAACAGCTGGCAGAAAGGGGTACCAAAAACTATCCCAATTTGCCATCACCTCATAGTCCTCTACCATATATTTTAGCAATCCAGATTTCACCACCTTGCCTAGGATTTCCCAAAACACTTTTTCCAGATATGAGACCCTCTACAATCTGGATCTAGAACAGCGGTGTCAAACTCAAGGCCTATAGGGCGCTTAGAGCCAGCCCATGGGGCTGCCCTGGAAACAGTGAAAAACTGGCTCGGGGTGCTTCTGCCAGCTTGTGAAGCTCCGTTTCTGCTGGCAGAGGGTTGCAGGAGGTTGTCGCAGGTGAAAATGGAGCTTGAGAGCCTGTTTTTGCTGGCAGAGCATTTGGGTCACCACTGGCGCCTCCAACATAAGTGATGTTGAGGTGACCATGCTCACCTTGGGGGGCCCCAGAACCGCAAAGGTCAAACATAACCCTTCTTTGAAACTATAAAGATACTGCGGGTCAGAAGTGGGGTTCAATTATTTTTACTCCCAGTTCTGTGAACTTCAATTGGTGGGCATGGCTTGGTGGGCAGGGAAAGGAGACTGTAAAATCTCCATTCCCTCCCCACTCCAGGGGAAGGTTACTGCAAAGTCCCCCTTCCCTCCTGATCAGCTGGGGCTCGGGAGGCAGAGAATAGATGGGGGCGCGGCCAGCCAGAGGTGGTATTTACCAGTTCTCCAAACTACTCAAAATTTCCGCTACAGTTTCTCCAGAACTGGTCGGAACCTGCTGGATACCCCCTCCGCTGTGGGTGATACTAAAATGATCTATAACTGAAAGGTTGGATTCTGGATACTTGACATGAGACATAGAGTTGGAAGAGACTTGGAGGTCTTCTAGTCCAACCCCCTCCCTCAAGGAGGAACCCTAGACCATTTCAGACAGAGGGTCATCACACCAAGCACTTCTTGATTCAAGTCTTATTCAAGTCATTAAACTCAGGGGTCCTTGGTCTTAAGAAGAATGGATTCTGGAAAAGCTTTTTATTGTTGTTCAGTCAGTATGTCCAACTCATCCCATTCCATGGACCATAGCACGCCATCTTTCCCCTGTCCTCCATTTTCTCCCTTTGTCATGGGAAAGGGCAAAATTCTTGCTATAATGGTAACACATATATCTCTTTCTTTCTTTTTCCCTTCTTTCCTTCCTCTGTCTGCCTGTCTTTCTTTCCTTCCTTCCTTTCTTCTTTTTTCTTTCTTTCCACCTATACTCCCTCCTTTCTTTCTTTCTTTCTTTCTTTCTTTCTTTCTGTCTGTCTGTCTGTCTGGACCTTTTTCCTTTCTTTCCTTTTTCCTTCCTTCCTTTCTTTTTTCTTTCTTTCTTCCTTTCATCTTCCTTACTTTCCTTCCTTCTGTCATTCTTTCTTTATCTTTCTTTTTTATTTCATCTTTCCTTCCTTCTTTCTTTCCTTCTTTCCCTCTTTCTCTTTCTCTCATTCTTTCTTTCATTCTTCCTTTCCTTCCCTCCTTCCATCTTCCTTCCTTCCTTCCATCTGTACATCTGCCACTATCAAGATAGGGCCCAGAAGGGAAAATTCATCAAACAGTGCACTACCGAATTCTCTCCAGTCTTTTTTTGATAGTCTAGAAATTCATCAAATTCATCAGAGTTTCCTGGGGAAACTGAAGTGTTGCAAGCAGGAGAGGATTTTAGCGGATAACAGGTAAGTGTGAGAAGAAAACACAACTACCAAATAAAGCATCCTTCAGTTTGCTTAGAGACAGGTTGTCACGAGAAGAAACTGGGTTGAATGGGAACATCTTTGTGTGAGAGGAAAACAAAGCAGGTGTCACCTGGAGAATTCAAAATATTACAGCACTTCAAGGCTTCTAGTGGACTTCAAGCATAGCGTGGTAATCCAAAGAAGAGAGAATGATGAGGTAAAATGACATTTGAAGCAATCCTGAGTGATGGTTGCAACCTTCAGACAGAAGTTCGTTCTCCTATTTGGGGCGATTAGAAGTTGTGTCTCGATCTGAAACTGCTGATGACTTTCCAACCGTTGTCACCAAGGAGCATCATTTCTGCCTCTTTCATCAGAAGAATGAAATAGACAGGTTTACAGAATAACAGAAGAGTTGGAAGGGACCTTGGAGGTCTTCTAGTCTGACCCCCAGCTCAAGCAGGAGACACTATACCATTTCAGACAAATGGTTGCCCAGTCTTCTTCTTGAAAACCTCCAGTGTTGGAGAGCCCAAAATGTTCAGATGTTCCACTGAGGAATTGTTCTGTCTGGAAATTTCTCTTTATTTCTACATTGGATTATTCCTTGCTTAGTTTCCATCCATTTCTTCTTGCTATGCCCTCAGATGCTTTGGAAAATATGCTGATACCTTCTTCTTAAACCCCTTAGATCAGGGGTCTGCAAAGTCGGCTCTTTTAAGACTGGTGGACTTCAACTCCCAGAGTTCCCCAGCCAGCTGGGGAATTCTGGGAGTTGAAGTCCACCTGTCTTAAAAGAGCCGACTTTGCAGACCCCTGCCTTAGATAATGAAAGACTTGCTATATCTAATTTTAATGCACCAGTTATAATTATTTCAGTTTGTGTTCTGATCCATTTGCACTATGCATCTGCTTTTCTAAAAATCCCCCACCAAAATTTGAATTTTGTAATTTCTTTTTGGGATGGGATGGAATAAGAATGGAATAAAATGAGAATAGAATAGAATAAAATGAGAATAGGATAGAATATTGGAATTTGAATAAATTAAATTGAAATTGGAATGAAGAATAGAGTAGAGTAGAATAGAATTCTTTATTGGCCAAGTGTGATTGGGCACACAAGAAATTTGCCTTTGGTGCAGATGCTCTCAGTGTGTATAAAAAGACATGAAATGAATCATTCACCAAGAATCATAAGGTACAACACTTATTGATAGTCCTAGGGTACAAATAAGCAATCAGGAAACAATCAATATCCATATAAATCGTAAGGATACAAGCAACAAAGTTACAGTCCTGCAGTCATAAGTGGGAGGAGATGGGTGATAGGAACGATGAGAAGACTAATAGTAATACTGATGCAGCCTTAGTGAATGGTTTGACAGTGGAGAGGGAATTATTTGTTTAGCAGAGTGATGGCGTTTGGGGGAAAAACTGCCCTTGTGTCTAGTTGTCTTGGTGTGCAGTGCCCTACAGGAGTGATGGCGAACCTTTTGTGGCTATGTGTGCCAAAAGCGGGGGGAGCACAAGGGAGTCATGCACGGGCATGTCAACTCATAATGCTATGTGCCCCCTCCCGCGCATATGCATGCATGACCAATGCCCCTCCCGCTTTTGGCACTGTTTTTTCGCCCTCCCCAGCCTCCAGAGGCTTTCAAGGAGCCTGGGGAGGGTGAAAACAGCCTCCCTCTGCTGAGGCCCTCCGGAGGCTTCAGGAAGTGACTTTGCTCTTAGTTTTGGGTTTTTTTTGTCCTCCAGAGCCTTCAAGGAAGCCTCCTGAGGGCTCCTGAAAGCTCCAGAGGACTAAAACCAGCCCTATGAGCAAACCAGAAGTCCGTTCCCAAACTTCCCATTTGCCCATAGGGCTGGTTTTTCACGGTCCAGGGCAGTGGTGGGTTTCAAAAATTTTTAGAACCTACTCTGTAGGTGTGGCCTATTTGGTGGGCGTGGCTTGGCAGTCATGTGACAGGGTGGGAGTGACCACCTTTTAAAATGTGGTGAAACTCATTTAACAACGCTCTTGCTTAGCAACCAAAATTTTGGACTCAATTTGATGATAAATTCATTCTTTCTTTCTTTCTTTCTCTTTCCCTCCTTCCTTCCTTACTTCTTTCCTTTCCTTTCCTTCCCGTTGGGTCACTGGCAGCGGTGGGCCAGATTTACTTGCAGGTACGCCGGTGGAATCCCCTCTCACCGGTTCTCTAAATTTCACCAACCGGCTCTCGCGAGTAGGTGCGAGCCTGCAGAAACCCACCACTGGTCCAGGGGCTTCAGGGAAGCTCCTGAGGCCTCCGTAGGGTGAAAAAGGGCCTCAAAAGAAGGCCGAAGTCAGCTGGACAGCATGCGCTTGCACGCTGGCCAGCTGACACGGCAAGCCTAGCGTGCCCTGGCAAATGGCTCCATGTGCCACCTGTAGCACGTGTGCCAATACGTTTGCCATCACGGCCCTATAGTGTCATTTTGAGGGTAGGAGTTGAAACCATTTATGTCCAGGATGCGAGGGGTCTGTAGATATTTTCACAGCCCTCTTTCCTGCTATAATTTCTTCTAAAAGTTGAGAGCATATTCAAAGTTCTTTCCGCCTCAGTCATCCTTTCTCTCATCCTGACAAAGGATTGTTTGCCCTCCCGTAAATTCCAGTGATATCATGCTCCCTTCTGTAATATCATTTGTCACAGATTTCCGGGAAGTTTTGTTCCGTTTTTCCAAGAAAATAAGCTCAAGAGCGTGATGGATTGGAAAAGCAAGGGGAGTACCTGACTCCACCTTTAGGAACAGCTTTAAGAAAGAGCAGGCTGCATCGCATTCGTTTGGCTTTCAGACTTCATGGCGGTCGGATAACGTTTATTTTAGAAACTGAACATCTCCTTCCGAGAGCTGAGTTCATAAGAGAGACAATTATATGACAAGGTCTTGCTTGGTTGTCCAAGAATACAAGCCTTTTTTTCAAGTCGGGGGCAAGCCAGCTGACGCTTGAAATGTCACACACCAGATCTTCCATTTCCACCCTGCCCTATTGCTCCGCTCAGAGAAGGCAATTAAGTTGTCAGGTAGAAGGCAGATTATGGAAGGAGAACCACACAACAGCAGAGTGGGAGGGAGGGGGAGAGTTAAGGGCTGATTAATTCAAGTGGGAGCAAGCCCGTTTCCACCCAGGCACCACAATTACACAAAAGTGGGCAGCCTAGAGCATTGCGAGGGGAAAGGAGTGAACCAGGGTCAGATTCTGCCGAACGACCTTCATTAATTTTACTTTTATTTAAAGCTGATGAAGTCCAGCGGATTCTATTACTCTAACTATTGCTAGGGTGGCTACTACTGGTGTGTTCTGCAGAGTTGATGCTTTTTTTAAAAAAATAAAAATTCATTGAGACATTTATGTCCACAGCGTAAAATAAGAGGAATGTATTTGTGAGAGGTTTTTTCCTTCCGCTACTGCGCTCCAAAGATTCTCAGAGGCTTCCAATGTCACAGAATAAATTAATTATGTATTCATTAACTTAAGCAGAGTCTTAATCTATGTAAACTTCCCGATGGCAAGATCTATACAACGGTGGAACAATTCACCTAGGGAAGTGGTTGGCTCTTCCTCTCTGGAGGTTTTTAAGAAAACGTTGCTGCGTACAGAAGGTTTAATTGGTTCGTCTACTAATCCCAAAGGGCTCGACTACATGAGCTTTATGATCCCCATTAACCTCAGAATTCTATGAACTGTAAGTCCTCTCCAAGTTGTATTGCTTGAAAACTTCAATGTCTTCTATTAATCTGTTCTGACGCTGAGTCCTGATGTTTATAAAGTGGTCCATTGAAGTATCTCAGGTGTGGGAGTCCATTGTTTTGTGTTTTGTTTAGACTTTAACCAAAAATTTGTAACTTGTTTGTTTTCTTTTTCTTTCTTTCCTTCTTTTCTTTCCTTCCTTCCTTCTCTCTATCCAACTTCCTTCCTCCCTTTCTTCCTTCTCTCTATCCAACATCCTTCTTTCCTTCCTTTTCTCTATCTAACTTCCTTCCTTCTCTCTATCTAATTTCTTTCTTTCCTTCTCTTTATCCAACTTCCTTCCTTTCTTCCTTCCTTCTCTCTATCCAAATTCCTTCTATCTATCCAACTTACTTACTTACTTCTCTCTATTCATCTTCCTTCCTTTCATTCTTTTTCTCTCTATCCAACTTCTTTCCTTCCTTCCTTCCTTCCTTCCTTCCTTCCTTCCTTCCTTCCTTCCTTCCTTCCAGGTTGCCCTATTTTGCTTTAACCCCAAACAAAAAATTTATTCGATAAACTGGATTGCCAATTTCCCCACCCATCCTTTCCATGCCTCGTTTTGAGACTCAGATTTGATCGAGTGCCATTATTCTTGGACAGCTGAACCGAATGCCGATCCAATTTGGCACGTTCTCAGGCTTGTGAGCCAGATACAAATGATGGCAGTCAAGAATGGTCTTCAAACTGCTTCGGGGAATACAAATGGTGCTGCTGTTAAGTGGTCTCAGAATGGTGCTAACATGCAGCGTGGCTTCATATGTCATTCTTTAAGCTGGTATTTGGGTTAAGGGTGGATATATTTGGAAGTTCCTCGATGATGATAGAATTTTCTAAAGGTTGAAACTTTGTTCTTCAAAGTTGGTGGGGAGTTTGTTGACCATAGAGGTAGGCAATTAATTTTCACAAGGGGTCACAGGAGAAACTGAGTAGAAAATTGAACTTGTTGAGAATGTTGAACCAATAAAGCTTTCAACGTGAATAGGCATGCACACACATGCATGCAGGTGAATTAATCGATCAATCAGAATAGAGCTGGAAGAGACCCTCAAGGTCTTCTAGTCCAACCCCTGCTCAAGCAGGAGGCCCTAGACCAGGCATGTCCAAATTCCGGCCCGGGGGCCAATTGTGGCCCATTTTCAAATTTTGAGTGGCCCACAGCATCTTCCCCCTGTCAGAGTTATTTATTTAGTCTTTCATTAAAAAAAAGTTCATTTCTATTTAATGTTCATGGTTCAAAGAATGTCAGGCTGAATGGTTGGCCCCACACATTTTCACCTCACCAAATCTGGCCCTCCTTATAAAAAGTTTGAACATCCCTGCGCTAATTTTAAAAATGGGGATTTTAGTGCAGGGACAGTTGATTTAATCTGTTTTTTATTGTATTTATGTATGTATATATTTTATGTTGTTTTAATCTTCCCTGTGCACCGCTCCGAGTCCCCCTGGGGAGAGGATGCGGTATAGAAAAATAAATCTATCTATCTATCTATCTATCTAGACCAGGGGTCTGTAAAGTCAGCTCTTTTAAGACTGGTGGACTTCAACTCCTAGAGTTCCCCAGCCAGCTATGCAATTCTGGGAGTTGAAGTCCACCAGTCTTAAAAGAGCCGACTTTGCAGACCCCTGCGCTAGACTATTTCAGACAAATGTTGTCCAATCTCTTCATAAAAACCTCCAGTGCTGGGGCACTCACAACTTCTGGAAGCAACTTCTGTTCCACAGCTTAATTGTCCTCACTGTTAGGAGGTTTCTCTTAATTCCTGGTTGCTTCTCTCCTTGATTAGTTTCCATCTCTTGTTTCTTGTCCTGCCCTCAGGTGCTTTGAAGAATAGGTTGACTCCCTCTTCTTTGAGCTACTGTCATGTCGCCCCTGAGCCTTCTTTTCTCTAGACTAGCCAAACCCAAATCCTGCAACCATTCTACCTACGTTTCAGTCTCCAGGCTGTTAACCCTCTTGGTTGTTCTCTGGACTTTTTCCTAAGTCTCAACATCTTTTTTTGTAATGAGGTGACCAAAACTTTACGCAGTATTCCAGGTGTGGTCTTACTAAGGCTTTATCAAGCAGTACTAATGCTTCATGTGATTTTGATTCTATGCCTCTGTTTATACAACCCAGGATTGTAATTAGCTTTTTTGGCTGCTGCTGCACACTGCTGGCTCATACTTAAGTGACCGTCCACTAGAATTCCAAGATTCATCTCACAGTGATTGCTTTAAAAGGTAAAGATTCCCCTCGCACATATGTGCTAGTCGTTCCTAGCTCTAGGGGTCTGTGCTCATCTCCATTTTCAAAGCTGAAGAGACTGTCCGAAGATGTCTCCGTGGTCATGTGGCCGGCATGACTCAATGCTGAAGGCGCATGGAATGCTGTTCCCTTCCCACCAAAGGTGGTTCCTGTTTTTCTACTTGCATTTTTACATGCTTTCGAACTGCTAGGTTGGCAGAAGCTGGGACGAGTAACAGGAGCTCACTCCATTACGTGGCACTAGGGATTCGAACTGCCAACTTGCCGACCTTTCTAATCGACAAGCTCAGCATCTTAGCCGCTGAGCCACCGCGCATCCCTGCTTTAAAACATATTAAGAACATAGCAGTTGCCTTCAAGCTTAAAGCAATGCAGTGGTATAGCATTGATGGTATACTCTGATTTATATTTCTAATTTCCAATTGACTTCACATTGGCTGGACAGGGACAGCCAAAGGCCAGATGTGACCTGGGGGCTATAAAATGCCCAAGTCCACCATAGAGGAACTGAAGTTATGGTAGCTGAGAAGAAGAAGCTGTGATTGACAGCTCGCGATTATGTACGTAAGTTTCCCAGGCTGAAATTAAACACCGACTTACATATTGGCATGGCTTGGGAGAGTAATTAGAGCTGACAACTTCTATAGCAATCGTGGTGTTACCCTGTGGTTACTTTGGCAACAAAGCAAACCCCTCTTAGAAAGAGGCAGAAGGTTGGTAGTTCCACGCAAGATGTCACAAAACAGCTGCATGGAGAATTTCAGACCTTCAATTATATTTCCCTCCAGGATCTTCATACATATCATGCTCCCAGCAGTCCTTCAGTTCTGCTTGTATTTCTTGCACTTTTCAAAGATGATATACAATGGTATCTATTGTTTTAACTATTTACAACAGTATTACAGTTACAAACTAAAATAACAAAAAAAACCACCCAAAAGTAACTATTTACAATAGCATTCTTCTCATCCTTCCTATTACCTATCTCCTCCAACTTATGACTATAACCCTGTTGCTTGTATATTTATGATTTATATTGTTTTATTTGGTAAATGAATCACCCTGCCAACAAAATTGCGTCCAGTCAAGGCAATGGTTCTCCCAGTTGCAATGGATGGCTGTGAAGTTTGGACCATAAGGAAGGCTGAGAGCCAAAGAATGGAGGCCTTTGAACTCTGGTGCTGGAGAAGAAGACTCCTGCATTGAGTCCCTTGGACTGCAAGGCCATCCAACCGGTCAGTCCTAGAGGAGATCAACCCTGGCTGCTCTTGAGAAGGCCAGATCCTGAAGGGGAAACTCAAATACTTTGGCCACCTAAGGAGAAGGAAGAAGGACTCCCTGGAGAAGGGGCTCATGCTGGGAACGATGGAGGCAAAAGAAGAAGAAGGGGGACAGCAGAGAAGGAGGTGGCTGGATGGAGTCACCCAAGCAGCCGCCATGAGTTTAAATGGATTCCAGACGATGGGAGAGAACAGGAAGGCCTGGAGAAGCATTGTCCATGGGGTCATGATGGGTTGGACACGACCTCACAACTAACAGCAACAATTGTTTTATTTAATTTCCTAGTATGATTTGATTGCTTATTTAGTATCCTATGATTAAGTGTTATACTAAGATGCACTAAATTCTTGATGAACGTATTTTTTATGTACATTGAGAGCTTATGTGCCAAAGACAAATTCCTAGTGTGTCCAGTCACACTTGGCCAATAAAGAATTCTATTGTATTAGCACTTGGGCTTATATACCGCTTCACAGTAGCTTTACAGCCCTCTCTAAGTGATTTACAGAGTCAGCCTCTTGCCCCCAACAATCTGGGTCCTCATTTTATCCGCCTCGGAAGGATGGGAGGTTGAGTCAACCTTGAGCCTGGTGAGATTTGAACCGCCAAATGGAGGCAGTCGGCAGTCAGAAGAAGGAGAGAGAGAGAGAGATGGATAGATATTGATACATGAGATATTCTATTCTATTCTATTCTATTCCATTCCATTCCACTCCGTTCCATCTTTGCAGAAGCATGCCTGGTTCCGTGTGTAATTAACAGATTAACAGAGTTGGAAGGGAGCTTGCAGGTCATCTAGTCCAACCCCCTGCCCAAGCAGGAGACCCTACATCTGCCTCAACCTAGGAATGAACTCACAACCTCCTGATTGGGAGGCGATGAAAGGGTAGGTTCTCTTGTTTTTAGAGGAGGAGGATAAGGTTGGGGCACACCTTCATTGAGTCCTGTCCTAAAATAATTGCACAGAGAACGCCTGCCTATCTTTTGCCTCCTTCCTAAAACAACTCCCCATCTAGCAGTCAGGTTTCCATCAATACTGATAAGTTTGGTTACCATACCGGCTTCTTCTTTTCTTTTTCTTTTCCACAGGCACTCTATCTCTGGTTTATTTTTTCTTCTTTAAGAAGGCAGTGTTAAATTGTGCGGGGCCTGTCTCTTTTTCACCGCAGAGGAGAGCACAGCAAAAGCAGCAGAAGGTCAGAGATGCCAAAGCCGAACAAAGGCCTGAAATACGAAGGCCGTGAAGGAGGACATTTCAAACCAAGGAAAATAGGAAGGAAATATGAAGAGGGAAGACAAAAGCTTTTTAATCCAGAAGATGTTTCCTTTTTTATTTTTAAAGTAAAAGTAGGTGGAAGTGAAGAATCCGCCTCGCTCAGCATGACCGAAGAGTCTATTTGTTGTAGTCGTGCTGTATCGGGAGGGAGGGAGGCAGGGAGGGGAGGCACAGAAGGAAAGACAATGAGATACAATTCAGCTTTGTCCTGACTTCTCTTTCTGCCTCTAAAGTCCGGAGCCACAAAATCAGTAGGTTTAAGAGATGCTTAATGTTCAAACTGCAAATGAGAGATAGTAGAGTTGAAGATAATGGTAGCAATTCAAAAAGAATATATCAAAAAAATGGAGAGAGAGAGAGAGAGAGAGAGATCAAGGGAACTAGACAGATAGATAAAGAGGGGGAGAGAGAATGAAATAGATGGATGGATGGATGGATGGATGGATGGATGGATGGATGGATGATAGATAGATAGATAGATAGATAGATAGATAGATAGATAGATAGATAGATAGATAGATAGATAGATAGATAGATAGATGATGGATGAGAGAGAGAGAGAGATGGAGAGAGAGAGATAGTGGATGGATGATAGATAGATAGATAGATAGATAGATAGATAGATAGATAGATAGATAGATAGATAGATAGATAGATAGATAGATAGATAGATAGATAGATAGATAGATAGATGATAGATCTAGATAGATGGTAGATAGATGGATGGATGGATGGATGGATGGATGGATGATAGATAGATAGATAGATAGATAGATAGATAGATAGATAGATAGATAGATAGATAGATAGATGATGAGAGAGAGAGAGAGAGAGATGGAGAGAGAGAGATAGTGGATGGATGATAGATAGATAGATAGATAGATAGATAGATAGATAGATAGATAGATAGATAGATAGATAGATAGATAGATAGATAGATAGATAGATAGATAGATAGATAGATAGATAGATAGATAGATAGATAGATGATAGATCTAGATAGATAGTAGATAGATGGATGGATGGATGGATGGATGGATGGATGGATGGATGGATGATAGATAGATAGATAGATAGATAGATAGATAGATAGATAGATAGATAGATAGAAGGTAGATAGATGGATGGATGGATGATAGATGATGGATGATAGATAGATAGATAGATAGATAGATAGATAGATAGATAGATAGATAGATAGATAGATAGATAGATAGATAGATAGATAGATAGATAGATAGAAGGTAGGTGGATGGATGGATGGATGGATGGATGGATGGATGGATGGATGGATGGATGGATGATAGTTTAGGCCTACATGTATAAAAAACCACCCTCCATATCTCTGAGGGGCTGATCATATTGACATACCACCCTTGCCTTCTGGAAGTCCGTAAAAATATCTTCAGCCAGCTTTTTACATATAACCATCCCTCTGTGCATATATATTCGTTGAATTACTAAGTGATTGTTTTATTATTTGTATCATCTTTGGTTTCTTTCTATTCTGCCATATGTTGTTCAGAGATTGGATGATTAGCAGATATTTCAGAGAGAGAGAGAGAGAGAGAGAGAGAGAGAGAGAGAGAGAGAGAGAGAGAGAGAGAGAGAGAGAGAGAGAGTAAGAATTTTGATTATTACAGTAAACCCTAGGGAAGGCTAAACTGAGAGAGAGAATGGAAAACAGGGATAAAAACTAAAAAGTGCCACCGAAGGGGAAAAAAAGAAAGAAAATAAAACGATGAAAGAAAGAAAGAAGTCTCTGTCATAATGAAGCCATTCTTCCTGCAGTTACTATTGTTATCCTTTAAAAAAAAAAAGATATCAAACCCGCTTAATTCTTTGTTTGCCGTGTTGCCTTTTTATTTTGTTTTGGGATAGATATATATATATATTTTGAAGGAAACGGGGGAAAAAAGTTGAATGGAAGTCTTGCTGAGCATTTATATGCCTAACTGCTTAAATGGGGGAATTAATTAACGTTCATGAAGGGCCCAGAGAAAAGCTCTGTAGGACACTGGGTTTATTAATTTATTATCTCTTCATTATTAAATGTCAACTCCGCTCTGATCATTCTTGGAGGACGCTCGGCAGAAAAGCCAGTTTACAGTCCCCACCAACGTGGTGTGATGATTGCATTAGTCATTTCCATCTATCAATTTACTCCTTGTAATCACATTTTCATCGGTTCGTGGCATTAATACCTGCGGTTCCTTTCTAATTCTTTTGTTGGTATACACAGCCAAATGGCTAATCTCCAATCAACCTTCCCAGGTAAATGGGCTGCTCAAATTAAATTGTCTTGCGAGGAAAGTTGTCATTCAGAAACCTTGATGGAGTTGAAAGGAATCCATATTTTCCTGGGTGGCTCCTTGAAAATACCGAGTGTAAAATTAGGCTTCCATAGAGCGTAAGTGGAACACCATTAGCTAACCTGTTGGGCTGTTTGGTTTTTTTCCCCTTCTTTCTTCCTTAAAAAAAAACCAGAACAAATTAGGTTTTGATGATCGCAAGAATTGGATAGGTCTAATCGAGGGAAGACACGGACTAAGGGAGACACGATAGCAGCCTTCAAGTAGTTGAGGGGCTGCCACAGATAAGAGGGGGAAAACCTGTTTCCCAAAGCACCTGACGGCAATGCAAGAAGCAATAGAGGGAGACGAATCAAGGAGACAACCAACCTAGAACCAAGGAGTAATGTCCTAATGGAAAGAACAATTAACCAGTACCTTCAAAAGTTGTGGTTGCCCCATTGCTGGAAGCTTTTAGGAAAAGATTGGACAGTCATCTCTCTGGACAGTGAGAGAGAGAGGGAGGGAGGGAGGGAGGGAGGGAGGGAGGGAGAGAGAGAGAGAGAGAGAGAGAGAGAGAGAGAGAGAGAGAGAGAGAGAGAGAGAGAGAGAGAGATCTAGGGAACTAGTAGACAAATAGATAAAGACATAGATAGTGGGAGAAAGGGAGAGAGACACACAGATAGAAAAAGAGATAGGGAGACATTGAGATAGATGATATACGGATAGACGGACAGACAGACAGACAGACACAGAGAGATAGACAGTGAGAGAGAGAGAGATCTAGGGAACTGGACAGATAGATAAAAGAGATAGTGGGATAGAGAGTTAGGAAGATAGACACACAGATAGAAAAAGAGATAGGGAGACATTGAGATAGATGATAGATGATAGATGATTGTTGATAGATAGTTGATGATAGATGATAGATGGACAGACAGACAGACAGATAGACATATAGTGAGAGAGAGAGAGATCTGGGGAACTGGACAGATAAAGAGATAGATAGTGGGAGAGAGAGTTAGGAAGATAGACACACAGATAGAAAAAGAGATAAAGAGACGTTGAGATAGATGATAGATGATAGATGGACAGACAGACAGACAGATATAGAGAGATAGACAATGTGGGAGAGAGAGATCTAGGGAACTGGACAGATAGATAAAGAGATAGATAGTGGGGCGGAGAGTTAGTAAGATAGACACAGATAGAAAAAGAGAGAGAGACATTGAATTAGATGATAGATGATAGATGGACAGACAGACAGACAGACAGAGAGAGATAGACAGAGAGAGAGAGAGAGAGAGAGAGAGAGAGGGAGGGAGGGAGAGAGAGAGAGAGAGATCTAGGGAACTGGACAGATAGATAAAGAGATAGAGAGACATTGAATTAGATGATAGATGATAGATGGACAGACAGACAGACAGACAGAGAGAGATAGACAGAGAGAGAGAGAGATAGAGAGAGAGAGGGAGGGAGGGAGGGAGGGAGAGAGAGAGAGATCTAGGGAACTGGACAGATAGATAAAGAGATAGTGGGGGAGAGAGTTAGTAAGATAGACACACAGATAGAAAAAGAGATAGAGAGACATTGAAATAGATGATAGATGATAAATGATAGATGGACAGACAGACAGACAGACTGAGTGAAAGAAATATCTAGGGAGCTAGACAGGTGTCAAACTCATGGCATCATGTTACATATCAAGACTTTTTTCCCCTTCGCTAAACAGGGGGTGGGCGTGGCCAGCGCATGACGCATCCAGCCCACAGGCTGCAAGTTTCCTGCTCAAGGA
Organism: Rhabdophis nuchalis; assembly: GCA_039707465.1. Classification (NCBI taxonomy): domain Eukaryota; kingdom Metazoa; phylum Chordata; class Lepidosauria; order Squamata; family Natricidae; genus Rhabdophis; species Rhabdophis nuchalis. The sequence goes on from CM077651.1 coordinate 164,877, forward strand.
GGGGGTTGGACTAGAAGTCCTCCAGGGTCCCTTCCAACTCTTTTATTCTATTTCTATGTTCTCCGTGTAAAGATATATCCATTTTATATTTTGCAGCCATGTGTAAAGGAAGTGCGAGGAGTTACTGGAGACACCTTTTAGCGCAAGCAGCAAAATCCAAATATATATGCATATTTTTTTTCAATGTAATTATAGGCACACCTACCATAGCTTGCATCTGTAGTGTGATGAAGGGCAGGAGAGTGAGCTGGAGGAGCAGAGAGTTTAAAAGGTCATGTGCTTTTGCACTTGCGTTTCAATGCAGGAGCCGTAACACAGGTTCAATGCTCAAGTCGCCATAAGAAGAGGACACCTGCCGGCTGACCTTTCTTGCTCTTCCTTTCGGGAAGCATGGTAAATGCATGCACATTTGCACCACTGGGAAGGGATGCAAATTTCAAAATGAAAATGACGCGCTATTACTCTCGTCCGGTGGTCCCTTGCATAGAAAAATATTTTTTTAAAAAAATATAGTCAGGCTGACCAGCCAATTCTGTCACAAATTACCGGAGTCCTCTTTTCTATTGGAGAAATACAATATACAATATACAATAGCATTTATAAAATCATTCTGTGTTTCCCCAAAAATAAGACCCTGCCCAAGGGTGGGTTGCTGCCGGCATTACTGCTGATTCGGTGCGCATTTGCAAACAAAAAGGTCTGGGCATGTGCAAAACCTTAAAAAAAATGGGGGGAAAATAAATTTTTGCAAGGAAAATTGTTCTGCGCATGCAAAACAAGATGGCGCCGCCATAAGAGAACCAGTTCAGGGTATGGCACCCCTGCATTGCTGTTGGTTCCAGTGACCCAGGCCGCCAAGTTACTACCTGTTCTGCCAAATTGGTAACTGGTGGGTTACAACTGGTACGCCCCAGTACGGGAGTACCAGTGCCTGTCAGGAGCACCAGATACCATTCCAGTACAATACAATACAAATACAACAGCAGAGTTGGAAGGGACCTTGGAGGTCATCTAGTCCAACTCCCTGCCTAGGCAGGAAGCCCTATACCGTTTCAGACAAGTGGTTATCCAACATCTTCTTAAAGACTTCCAGGTTTGGAGCAGTCACAACTTCTGGAAGCAAGCTGTTCCACTGGCTAATTGTTCTCACTGTCAGGAAATTCCTCCTCAGTTCTAGGTTGCTTCTCTCCTGGATGAGTTTCCACCCATTGCTTCTTGTTCTGCCCTCAGAGGCTTTGGAGAATAGCTTGACTCCCTCTTCTTTGGGGCAACCCCTGAGATACTGGAAGGCTGCTATCATGTCTCCCCTGGTCCTTCTTTTCTCTAGATTGGCCAAACCCAAATCCTGCAACCGTTCTTCATATGTTTTAGCCTCAAGTCCTCTCATCCTCTTTCTTGCTCTTCTCTGCACCCTTTCTAGAGTCTCAACACTTTTTATATATTGTGGTGACCAAAACTGGATGCCGTATTCCAAGTGTGGCCTTCCCAAGGCCTTATAAAGTGGTATCAACACTCCACGTGACAGAAATAGAAAACAAATATTACACATCTGGTTTCATGCTTTGAAAAAGGAAATCCTCGTAGTACGGCATGTCGGGGTTCCAAGTAATAGACTCGGAGCAAACAAGGTAGATTCCTCAAAGAATAGCATTATTGGATGTATCATATTGGCACAGGTGTTCTCAACTAGGCTTCCCCAAAAAGCACGAAGCAGATTCCTGGTCCCAACAAAACTCCTTTTAGTAAACGAATGTGAATTCCTAACATTCACATTCAGCCAAGGCCTGGCAAACAGCCTTTCAAAGGTGAAGTTATGGCCACAGACCTTATCTAGCTTGGAAAGTTGCCATGTAAATGTTTTCCGAACGCAGTGCAGAGCAAGGAAAGACTTGGCATAGAGTCTCTGAGATTCACGGACAGATCTTCACACTCCTGAAATGAATGAATGAATTGTTGCCTGCAAAAGCCCACTCCCCTTTCGCTCCTCTGTTTTGTCCTATGGGAGGGGCCAATCATCATCCACCTGTGGCTTTACTCCCAAGTCGACCCTGATTTCTGAGCTGTTCTTTTCTTCTGGCAGCTCTGCGCATGCGCACACTGGGAACAGGCTCCAGCTGTTCCTCTGCCTCAATGCTGTCTAGCTCTGAAGGCAGCTGAGAACTGCCAGATGGCCTTGGCCCTATCTCTGCCTCCAACACAGAGCCCTCATCCAAGCCTTCCCATCCTCCAGGACTGGGCCATGTTCCTCCCCAACCTCCACACTCTCTGACTCTGCTAACAACTCCACTGACCACTGGCTCTGGCTCTGGAGGTTCCCATCATTTTCTCCTAATTAAAAGTAAAAGTTTGTCACTTTCTCAAAGTAATCAGCCACATGATCCAATCACGGCACTGTCTGGTTGCCTGGTGACATCACTCCGCCTTCCTCTGACCAGGTGTGAGAATGTCCTTGGTTCCCAAGGGGAAGTATTTTGCTTTGACTACGAAATCTGAACTATCTCAAATCCCACCTCCCTATCTCTCAGTTCAAGCATGGCAAACACCAAAGCTGTCGAGATGGCTTCAGTCAGTCAGTGATTTCTCTCCTTCAAAACTGCAATTTGCTCTTTTGCAATGACAACATATTGGAAAGTGTCCATGGAGATTCTTGATCATCCAGGCCATGGTTGTCCCCAAAGGTGCTTTTTCAAGAGGCAATTGGACATTTTATGATTTTCCTTGAAGATGTTCGGACAAGTGCGGATCTGTGCGTTGGAGAAACAAAACAGCCACTTCGCAAACACATGGCACAACATAGGAGAACAAATCCATCGGGGCAAGATCCACCATCTGGATTTGAAAGACAAAAAGTCTCGGTTTTGAAGACAGCAAAGTCCACATTCTGGACCACGGGTTCAAAAAGAGCGATCAACGATGCCATCTATATCAAAATCGAACAGCCGTCACTCAACAAAAAGGAAAGGATCTCATATCACCTATCTCCTGTCCACAGGGCAGTCCTTTCAGCAGTTCCAGGAAGCCGTGGTGGGTTCCAGATCCCGTTGCAACTGGTACAGTGCAACGGTGCCCAGTGTCCACCACATGAACGCGCACAGTGCACCTTATGTGTCCTTATCTCCTGCGACACTCCGCGACGCCTCTGCGATGCTCCAGCTGCTCGGCATAGTGTCAAGTACCCTAACGATGCCTGCTTCATAATAAGCGACCGATACCGTAATACAAAACGCAGTGATTTATTAACAGCTTCATTAGGCATTCCTCATTAGGCGTTTCTTGTTTGCAGCCATCTTTTTTGCTTTCTTTATCTGCTTCTGAACTTTGCCCGCATTATTGTCCTCCCTTCAGCCTTCGTCATAAATCACAGCCAATGAAAGATGGTAGCTTAGACATGCGCATTCACCGGCCAGCTTGAAATTCCTTTTTGACCACAGGTATGTTTGGAATTCCCCTCTCTCTACGGCAGTTTGATGGTATTCATAGAGATGCTTCACAAACTGACATGGAGCATGGCTCAGCGGCCATACACTCGGTGCACATGCGCAAAATAATAATAATAATAATAATAATAATAATAATAATAATAATAATAATAATAATAATAATAATAATAATAATTTAATACTTATAAACCGCTCCCTCTCCCCATAGGGACTCGGGGCGGTGCACAGGAAGAATAAAAGACAATAAATATATACAGACATATTTAAAAACAAATTAAACCTGAGCCTGTGCTAAAATTCCCCATAAAACTAGCTAAACTAAAATAGCATTCCCAATAATTAAATACAATAATAATAATACCCCAAAGACAGAGAGACTATCCTAGGCCGGCCAGACAAAAGAGATGTGTTTTTAATTTTAGACGGAAGGAGCGGAGGTCCGTGGTCGTCCTAATGTTGGGGGCAAGGTCGTTCCAGAGGGCTGGGACCGCCACAGAGAGATCCCTTCCCCTGGGCGTCGCCCGCTGACAAAGTCTAGTGGACGGCACCCGGAGAAGTCCCTCTCTGTGGGAGCGAATCGGCCGTGAGGATGTATGAGGCAGGATCCAATCCCGCAGATAGCTAGGTCCCGAGCCATGGAGCGCTTTAAAGATGATAACTAACACCTTGAAGCGCACCCGGAAGATGACAGGCAGCCAGTGCAGCTCGCGCAAGAGCGGTGTTACATGGGTAAACCTTGCGGTTCCCATAATTGCTCGCGCGGCTGCGTTCTGGACTAGCTGAAGTCTCCGGGTGCACCTCAAGGGGAGCCCCATGTAGAGAGAGTTACAATAGTCCAGTCGAGATGTCACGAGAGCATGAGTGACTGTGCGAAGGGCGTCCCGATCCAATAAGGGGCGCAATTGGCGAACCAGACGAACCTGGCAAAACGCCCTCCTGGCCACGGCTGTCACTTGATCTTCCATAGACAGCCAGGCATCCAGGAGGACACCCAAATTGCGCACCCCATCCACAGGGGCAAGATGTTCGCCCCCTATGGCCAGCGATGGAGTGAGCTGGTTGAATCGGGCAGCCGGAAACCACAGCCACTCGGTCTTGGTCGGGTTGAGCCTGAGTCCGTTACTTCCCATCCAGATCCGCACGGCTTCCAGGCACTGGCACATCACCGCTACGGCATCGCTGGGGTGGTTTGGGGTAGATATATACAGCTGAGTGTCATCAGCGTAGAGATGGTACTCTACCCCAAAACCACGGATGATCTCACCCAGCGGCTTCATGTATGTGTTGAACAGGAGAGGCGAGAGGACCGACCCCTGAGGCACCCCACACGTGAGGGGTCTCGAGGTCGACCTCTGCTCTCCTGCCAACACAAATTGCGATCGGCCAGAGAGGTAGGAGGAGAACCACCGTAAAACGGTGCCTCCCACCCCCAACCCCCCCCAGCCGATGCAATAGGATACCATGGTCGATGGTATCGAAAGCCGCCGAGAGGTCTAATAGGACCAGGATGGAGGAACAACCCCCATCTCTGGCCCTCCAGAGATCATCAACCAACGCAACCAATGCCGTCTCGGTGCTATGCCCGGGCCAGAAGCCGGACTGGCGCGGGTCTAGATAATCAACTTCCTCCAGGCGACGAGGAAACTGTTGTGCCACCACACTCTCAACAACCTTCGCCAAAAAGGGAAGGTTGGAGACTGGATAATAGTTGTTTAATAGAGCTGGATCCAAAGAGGGCTTCTTAAGGAGGGGCCTCACCATAGCCTCTTTTAGGGAGGCAGGCAAGGAACCCTCACTTAAGGATGCGTTGACAACCTCTTGGAGCCAGCCGTGTCACCTCCCAGGATGCCAGTACAAGCCAGGAGGGACACGGGTCCAATAAACATGTGGTGGCTCGCAGTCGCCCCCGTAACCTGTCCATATCATCGGAAGTAACGGAGTCAAACTCCTCCCAAACAAGATCTGTCTCGTGGCATCCCACTGGGCCATCAATGGGGGCTAGCTCGTTCTGTATCTGAGCGGTTTTCTCCTGCAGAAAAGTCACAAATTCCTCTGCTCTACCCTGTAACGGGGCCTCCCGCACCCTCTGTTGAAGGAGGGAGCGGGTAACCCTAAACAGGGCGGCAGGGTGGTTGTCTGCGGATGCTATGAGAGTAGCACAATGATGACGTTTGGCCACCCTCAGCGCCACAATGTAAGTCCGTAAATGGGCTCTTACCTGTGTCCGGTCAGATTCAGAACGGGTAGACCTCCATCTTCTCTCTAGGCATCTCTTACGGCGTTTCATCACCCGCAGCTCCTCGGTGAACCAAGGAGCCAGGGTGGTTCGCCGCCGCAAGAGAGGCTGCAAGGGCGCGACCCGATCCAAGGCTCCCGTGGTCGCAATATTCCATGCGGCCACGAGGTCCTCCATCGGGGCGCGGGTCAGGGGTACAGGAACTGGCCCAAGCGCCGTCTGGAACCCATCCGGGTCCATCAGGCGCCTGGGGCGGAACCAGATTGGTAACTCCGGTTCCGCCTCCCCGCGGAGGGGAGCAGCGGTCGGAAAGTCGAGCCGGAGAAGTGAGTGGTCTGACCATGACAAGGGCGTGATGACTATATCCCCTATACCCAGATCACTCTTCCATTGGCCTGAGACAAAGATGAGGTCCGGCGTATGTCCACCCTTGTGAGTGGGGCCTTGAATTAGTTGGGTCAGGTCCATGGCCGTCATGGAAGCCATGAACTCCCGAGCTACCTCGGATGATTCGCCCAACAATGGCAGATTAAAGTCCCCCATGACTAAAAGTCTGGGGGTCTCAACTGCCACCGTAGCGATCACCTCCAGGAGCTCGGGCAGGGCTGCTGCTACATAGCGGGGAGCCAGGTATACAACCAGCAAGCCCAACTGCCTCCCTAGGCCCCACTTCACGCAGAGGGACTCACAACCGGTGGTCTGTGGCACAATGGTCTCTCTCGGCTCAAGACCTTACTTGACAATGACCGCTACCCCACCACCCCTACCTAGGGCCCGGGGCTGATGAAAAATGCGGTAGCCTGGTGGGCACATTTCAACGAGGGGGAGTCCACCCTCGTGGCCCAACCAGGTCTCCGCGATTCCAGCCAGGTCCGGCGCCCCCTCTGACTCTAGGTCACTAATGAGGGGGGCTTTGTTGACAACGGACCTGGCATTGCAGAACATCAGCCGCAGGCCCTGGCTCTGTACTCCCTGACCACCTAGCCTGCGGGGGTTGTGGCACCCGACCGTTTGTAACCAACGGCTGCGTGCCACCAACTGGGAGGATGAAACTTGTCTCCCCTCGGCCCTGCCTCTCCCCCACGACCCTCTGAATTGGTATGCCCTCAAGCGGAACGACTCGTGTTTCCCCCCTCCTATTGGAACCTTCCGCTTCCCTCCGTCGGCTGCTGGCCTGGCCCTTCTTTTCGTTCTGTTCTTCCGTCTCTATCTGTCTATGCCCACCCCCCTCCCTAGTACCCCCTAAAATAGACAATAATTTATTAATTAAAAAACCCCGAAGACTACGCTTCGCCCACCTCTCCGGATTTATAAATCCCTCATCAAGGCGGGCCCTCGTTAGAGCGGAGGGCCAGACTTGTGAGAGCGGGGACTCTCGCAGAAGCAATAAATCAGACCTGGAGTACATTGTGATATAATAAATAATTAAATAGTTAAAATAATTATAAATATATATACAATATAAGAATGAATTTCATCAGAGGGTCATGGGTAAAAAGATTGTAAAAAATATCAATGGCCTTAGTTTAAAATATAAAATTTCATAAATGGATGGTAAAATTCATGAATAGATGGTAAATAGGTAAAATTAAAGTGCATCAAGAGGAATAGTTGGGAAATGGTAATTAAGCTGTTTCTGTCCATAGGTCTTTCTGAGGGACTACAAGAGTCTCTAAGGGACATTTGATGTATAAAGTCTTACAAACCATGGTGAGGAGGGTTTCAAAGTTCTTAGTTCTTATACGTTGCATCTGCGACTAGGTCTTAAAGTCTTAAGTCCTCTGGCCGTCGCCGGCCTGCCCAGCGACAGACCACTTGGTCAGTGGCCCCGCCATCAAGGTCGCCGGGGACACCGGCCTCTGGGCCGGGGCTGGGCCGGAGCTCTCACCTCCGTAGCTGGGCTGGAGCTCTCACCTCCGTCTCTGCCTAAGAGCACCAAAGAGCTCAAATACAGGTAAGGAAGGTGGGCAGGCGGGTGGGCCCTCCAGAGCACTGTACCACAACGGTACCTGGTATTCCTGGCAGGTACTGGTACGCCCATACCAGGGCATACCGCCTGCAACCCACCACTACCAGGAAGGCTCCACACTCATTTGGCCCTGAGTGCACAGATTAACCTCCAAGTGGCCTCAATGACTCTTAGAGAGAGTACTAATGACCAGATGACTGCAGAGAATAGAAATCCTTCCGTTCTCCACCATTTAGTCAAAACTGAAGAAGCGTCTTTAATGAGAAGTGAAACATCTTCAAGAAAAAAACATATTAAGCCAAGTTGCCTCTTGAGAAAGCACCTTTGGGGCAACATATTGAAAAACATAATTCTTTGTATCAGAAGTTGTCCATTTTTATAAGCCAAGGCCAACCCCTCAAATCCTGTCTTTGGGAAATTGCATCGTTTCCATTTGTTGAAATATTTTATTTATCTGCAGCAAATGTCGATGTCTCTGCACTTGGCATTGAGTGGGGGAAGATGAATAGGTAAAGGAGGTGTATGTTGTTGTTTTTTTGCAAAGACACTGCTATTGCAATGTATTTGTCAGCCGTGATAAGAAGGGGATAAACCAAGGAGAAGTTAGACATGTCTTTTATATCAGTTTCGGAAGCTGTGAACTGCCATTCGGTTATTTCTCTATTAAACCCCATCGCTGAGTAAAGACACACAGCTCAAAAATGGCATCTTTGAAAATCCTTTTACAAACACGAGTTATGAAGTTCCTTCCTGAAATAAGCTTTGCGGCAGCTTGTCAAACTTGGAAACTTTGTGTGTCTGTGCGTTCTGCTTATAGAATTTCCGGATGGCCCTTCACTGCTTGCTTCTCTTTATTTTCTCCACAATAGAACATTCTCTGCTATTGTGATACGATATCTTTTCCTTCTACCCTTTCTTTCACATAAAGGGAAAAGTAAAGGTTCCCCTCGCACATATGTGCTAGTCACTCCCGACTCTAGGGGGCAGTGTTCAGCTCCATTTCAAAGTCAAAGAGCCAGCGCTATCCGAAGATGCCTCTTTGGATATCTATCTTTCTATCTATCTTTCTATCTATCTTTCTATCTATCTATCTTTCTTTCTTTCTTTCTTTCTTTCTTTCATCTTCTATCATCTAATACAGGGCTAGTCAACCTTTTTATACCTACCACCCACTTTTGTATCTCTGTTAGCAGTAAAATTTTCGAGCCACCCACCGGTTCCACAGTAATGGTGATTTATAAAGTAGGGAAGTCAATTAAATTTAAAAAAGGAAAGTGCTTCAGTATAGGACAAAACCTCTACCGCCCACCATGAAAGCTGGAACACCAACTAGTGGGCAGTAGGGACCAGCTTGGCTACCACTGATCTAATATCTTTCTATTATTTATTATGTATTTATCTTCTATTAACTATTATCATTATCAACTATCTATTACTCTATTATATATCTTTCCTCTATCTATCTATCTATCTATCTATCTATCTATCTATCTATCTATCCATCCACCCACCCACCCATCCATCCATCCATCCATCCATCCATCCATCTATTTATCTATCTATCTATCTATCTATCTTTCATCTTCTATCATCTAATATCTTTCTATCATTTATTATGTATTTATCTTCTATTAACTATCATCATCATCTATCTATTAATCTATTATGTCTTTCCTCTATTATCTATCTATCTATCCATCCATCCATCCATCCATCCATCCATCCATCTATCTATCTATCTATCTATCTATCTTTCATCTTCTATCATCTAATATCTTTCTATCATTTATTATGTATTTATCTTCTATTAACTATCATCATCATCTATTTATTAATCTATTATATGTCTTTCCTCTATTATCTATCTATATCTATCTATCTATCTATCCATCCATCCATCCATCCATCCATCCATCCATCCATCCATCCATCCATCTATCTATCTATCTATCTATCTATCTATCTATCTATCTATCTATCTATCTTCTATCTATCATCTAGAGCAGAGGTTCCCAAACTTGGCAACTTTAAGACTTGTGGACTTCAACTCCCAGAAATTCTGGGAGTTGAAGTCCACAAGTCTTAAAGTTGCCAAGTTTGGGAACCTCTGATCTAGAGCCAAGGTAGCACAGTGGTGAGAGTGCAGTACTGCAGGCCTCTTCAGCTGACTGCTAGCTGCAATTTGGCAGTTCAATCTCACCAGCTCAAGGTTGACTCAACCTCCCATCCTTCCGAGGCAGATAAAATGAGGACCCAGATTGTTGGGGGCAAGAGGCTGACTCTGTAAACCCCCTAGAGAGGGCTGTAAATGCACTATGAGCCAGTATATAAGTCTAAGTACTATTGCTATTGCTATCTATCTATGAAATATCTGTTAATCACCCAATCTCCAGACAATATACGGCAGAATGGAAACAAACAAAGATTCTAGATTTATACACCCAGTGCTCTAGATAGTTTGTAAATTTAAATATTTAAATTTTAATATAAAACAAATAAATATTTAGAAAATAATGCCAGATCAACCAAAACCAACCTGCAAAATCATTAAAAAACAATTAAAGTATTAAAAACATAATCAGTGGGAATGGGCCATTCATTTTCCTAAAAGCACAACCTCTTAGGAGTCTCTTTACTAACATCACAGATAAAACCATCCAGATCTATCTGGAATAACCAGGTACATTCCCCACC